>CM024197.1:1972586-2155565 GCA_013435755.1 Amphilophus citrinellus | reverse complement strand
TTCCAGGCTAAATGAGCATCTTCTAATTTAGTGAGACGCCATTCCCTCTACAGCTTTCGGGTTATCTGCTTTAAGCTGTGCATTTGTGAATTATACCACGGAGTCAGGCACTTCTGATTTGAAGCTTTCCTTTTCAGAGGAGCCACAGTATCCAAAGTCGTACGCAGTGAGGATGTAAAACTATTGACGAGATAATCGACCTCACTCACTTCACCTGAGTGTCCATAACATAGAGCCACATATCTGATCATTGATTACAAAATCAATCACTGACCTGCAGCCTAGGATGTCCTGGTGCACATGCACGTATGGACATCCTTATGTTCAAACATGGTGCTCTCTTATGGACAAAACTGTGGTTTGCACAGAAGTCCAATAACCAGAACACTGTTTGGGTTCAGGATCAGGCAGTTCCTCCCAATCACACCACCTCTCACTGAGGGCAACTCCAGACTGGAACAGAGTCCAGGCTGTAAGATGAGTTGAGCCTGACTATATCTAGCTGGTATCTGTCAACTTCAAATGATCTCCCTCCAGTTCCCTCCCCAGGCCTGGCTCCAGGGTGGGGCCCCAGTAATCATATCCTGGGCAGGATAAACTGTTCCCTTGTTGTATATGCCATAAGAGTCATTGGACTCACTCTTTAACAAAGAGCAAAGAGCTGAGTGGTCGAGCTGGTTCATAGTTGATTAGCAGCAGAGACATCCTGAGGTCCACAAACTACACAGGACCTTAAAAACAATCACTGAGATTTAAAAATCAGCTACAAGACTCAGTAGAACCCATTGTGATTATCACTGCAGCTCTTACATTGACATATTATCATTTTTAAAGTCAAACTCAGGCAGCTGGACTCCATTAAGCTGCTGTTTTTATTCCTGTGAACAATGAGTTACAATCATCCAGAAGTGGAAACATGCACAGGTTTTAATACAGGTTATAACTGTGCTGTTGACGGGAAACTGAGGCCAACATCTACGATCAGCCCACAGTTTCAAACCTGTTGTAACACTTTCTGCAGACATTTAATTCAAATGTCTTTGCTTCAGCTCCAGTGATCAGGATATTGGTCATAATTTAACTACAGAAAGTTATTATCCATCCAGTTCTAGTCTGTCTGTCAGTCTGACAACTGTGGTTAACTGTGTTCACTGTGGGTAATCACAGTAGTTATGCTAACCCACATTGTTCTTATTGATACGTTGACCTCAACTGTAATGGTCCTAAGATTTATCCTGGGAAATGCTGCATGAAATAAAATGAGCTGCCACTGTTGCTGCAGCAGGCAGGGAGGACCTCAAAGGAGGACACACTGCGAGAGCTGAATTGGTACTAAAATTTTATTGTAAAGGCTTTAACTCGAAAAAAGCTGGTCAGGAGCCAGCTACACAAAGAAACCCAAAACTTGAAATCCATGACTTGAAACTTGATACCCGAAAACACAAAACCTACAAATGTCAACCTAGACGTTAAAGTGACGAGGACCTGAACAAAGAACTAAACAACACTGAGACCTTAAACAAACAGGGAACAAGAGGTGAGTAGAAACAGCGGGGCACAACAGGTGAAATGAATGAAACTAATACAGGAGGCAAAACGCAATACAAAACACAGGGAACACAGGACTGCCAAATTAAACAGGAAGTGACTCACCATGACACACGCAGACTTAAGAGAACACGAGGACTAGAAAACACAGGGAACCTGAACACCACACAAGAAACCACCAGACTAAACAGGAATAGGGTCAGAACACAGGGACAAAAACACACAGGAAGACAAGGAAGACCAGAACAAAGGAAAACTAGAAAAACATACAAATAACTAAATAACAGAACACCTCAACATAACACACTGAGAATCTAAACAGTAAGAAACACAAGTCGAAAATACAACAAAAAGGAAGTCAAGACTCTGGGCCATCGGCCCACAACCATGACATGAACATGTTCAAATTCCTTAGAAAAACATTAAAATCATGAGCTTAGCTGTACAATAAAAACCACATCAATGCTGATCCTGATCCTCTTCTCAGAGGAGGGTTTGATCCAAAATGACTACAGAGGGCAAAGCTGATGGTGAAACCATCTCAGCCTCCAGTTCTCAGAACCATCCAAACAACAACAGCACTCCAACTCAGAGGTATGAGACGTCCTCTCTGCTGGTTTCCCAGCACACAGCTGTAATGGGTGAAGCTTTTCCCTTTCTGCTGCATCCTGATCAGTCAGTATCTGTAGTTAAATCTGCTGATTGCTGTCAAACATCATCAGCAGGGTCTGTGATCATGTGATGATCCACCAGTTTATAAGACACTGTTGTCAGACTGGAGCGATCACTGGTTCCTGATACAGCTGGTAAAATCCGTCCCTGGAGAAGGAAAAACAGAGAATAAGCTCTGGAGTGAAACATGTACGTGAGAGAGAACTTCTTCTTCTGACTGCAGAGCAGCCGGAGGGAGGATCTGACCTGTGTGGAAGTTCATGTTCCAGAAGACCTTTGACTCCCACATACTGCAGTGATTTCACCACACTCCTGACTTCATTGTAGTGTTATAGTGTTAATACTGTATAGTGAATAGTGTAAGTGTGTATGTGTTAACATTAATGTGAACTAATTTGTGAAAGCAGGTACCTGTCTGCTGTCACGTGTGTCAGTATAAAGGAGAACTGCATCCACAGATCCTGTAAAGACACAAAAAAAAGTTACATTTGAATTGAAGTGAAGCTTTATGTGCCCAGTTATAGCTTTGATACAAACACAATATGAGGTCTGTAAGGAAAGATGGGGCCTGATTATTTAAGACCTTGTATGTGAGGAGAAGGATTTTAAATTCTATTCTAGATTTAACAGGGAGCCAATGAAGAGAAGCCAATATGGGAGAAATCTGCTCTCTCTTTCTAGTCCCTGTCAGTACTCTAGCTGCAGCATTTTGGATCAGCTGAAGACTTTTCAGGGAGCTTTTAGGACAGCCTGATAATAATGAATTACAATAGTCCAGCCTAGAAGTAATAAATGCATGAATTAGCTTTTCATCATCACTCTGAGAAAGGATGTTTCTAATTTTAGAAATATTGTGCAAATGCAAGAAATAAAACACCTGCCTCGAGCTCGTAGAAGTTTCCACTTGTTTTTGACAGGATGCTTCCTCAGTTGCACTGAGATAAAAAAACTAAAAACTTTTCCATGTTTCAGATTCCTCACAGTGACTAAAGCTTCCTGCTGTTTCTGGGTACCAGCACTTCGTTTGTTTTTTTTGGTTTTTGTTTTTTTTTCACCACTTTCTCCATAAAGTCCAGAACACACTGAGGAGTTCACACTACACGGTTGTAGTAGTTTGATCAAATCCCTCAAAATCATATTTTACTTTATAGAAACACAAGAATTGAATATTAACTGAAATAATCAGTGATTCATGTTAATCAGCTGACTGACATGCAACATGTTTAAAAATATTACAAATATTAAAAATTAAAAGACTCTGAAATAAAACAAACACCTGCCTCGAGCGTGTAGGAGTTTCCACTTGTTTTTGACAGGATGCTTCCTTTTGATGATGACGATGATGATGGTGATGATGATGAGGGTAGCAGCACTCAGAGTGATTATTACAAACAGGATGGTATCTGTCAAACAGAAAATCAAAGGTCAGCAAAACACAGTGACCAACACAATCCAATGAAAAAGTCTTTACATGTTTAAAAATCAGTGTCAGAAATAATCTCACAGTGTCTTTGATCACCATCACCGGAGCTGTTTGTGTCGTTTCCTCCACAGATTGTTTTCACGTTGACAGTCAGAGTTTTATTTTCTGCAGGGTTTGCAGCCACACATCTGTAAGAGGAGCTGAAGTCCTGCTGCTGCACAGTGAGAGGCAGAGAGAGCGCAGAGCTGCTCTGGTTCAGGATCTCCTCGTCTTTAAACCACAGCAGTGTCGTCTCTTTGTCCACTGAACACAGTAAGGAGCAGATCTCAGAGCTCACAGTCACTTTCTTCACTGCAGGAGGCGCTACAGAGTCTGCAGAAGAAAATAGATGGAGGTTAAAAATCAGGCAAAACAAGTAACATTAGGCCTAAAAGCCAGCAACACATTTGGAGTGTTGGTTATTGTTCCTTAATGAGGAGACTTATTCTACTCATTTCTGCCCACAGATTTAATGTGCTTCACAACATAACAGCAGAGCAAAACAGGAGAATAAATTAAGAAATCAGAGGATTAAAGTTTATTATTCCATTAACAGGAGGAGTTTTTGGGATCATAAAATACTGTGAAATCCACGATCCCTTAAATATAAGAAAGGATGTGACCAAATTAATGAATAACATCCAGATTGCTGAGGTCAGGTATGGATGTTACACAGAACATAAATATATCTGTACCAGCATAAAAAATGAGGCTTACCGTACACTGTGAGTTTATAAGATGTTGTGAAAACTTTTCCTTTTTTAGAATCGATGATATAAATCCCTGAGTCGTTCCTCTGCAGGTCTGTGAGTGTAAAGAGTCCAGTGTTTCTGTCCCAGTGAAGTCTGTTCATGTAAATTTCCTCTAATATTTCAGGTTCCCCCTTATTCACCTCAGCAACAATTGTTCTTCTATATAACAGGAATCCTTTCTCCAGCAGAGGATCAGGTAGAGTGATGTTTCCTCCCACAGAGCCACTCAGGTTCTTCTTCACCTCCTCAGTCAGAGAAAATCTCATCACTGTAAAATACAATGAAAATACTTCCAATTAAAATCAACAGGAAGCTCATGAAAGCACACAAAGAGCTCCAGAAAGTTTAATGAAGCCTTACACACTCCTGTACATCAGTGTGTAATGAATCCTTTTCCTGTCTGTCTCAGCTCAAAGACCCTCTGAAGGATCAGAAGACTGTAGCTGATAAATGTAAGTTACACTTGAGTCAGTGACGCTCTGCAGATCAGCGTCTCATTTTACAGAAATCAGAAGGAATTCTTACATGTTTTATAAAAGTGCCTGTTACAAACCGACCATTTACAATAAAAAGAAATGTCCAAGAGTAAAAAAACTGATCAAATTTTAAAAAAGCCCCAAATTTTACTGTTAAGTGACGAAGAGATGAAGGTTTGTGTAATAATCATCAGTCACACCAACAGGAACATGACTCAGAGCAGAGAACATGAAGAGCATTAATAAAGAGTCTCTTTGTTTACAGACAGTTTTGTGTCAGAAACCTTTAAACTGGACGACTCGTGTTCTTCTGATGATGCAGTGAACCATCATGACTGAGGCTGCTCGCTGGTCAGACATGTTCATGATGTGATGCTCATACAGCTGTGAGGTCTTTGACCCAAAACCTTCAGACTGCCCTAAACACTCAGACTGAGCCTGGTTTTTAGCCCGTTGGACCTGCATGATGTCAGAGAGGATATCCCCAGAGTGGTCGTCTCAGGCACACAGCTGTTCAAACCTTCTGCTCATGAGGAGCAGCCAATCAGAAGATAAGCAGCCAGTCTTAAAGGAAGAGTAGGTAAAATGATCAGACAGAGGATGAACTGAGGATCAACGCCCAGCAGAAGATAAATAAGGATTATTTTGAAATGTGAGTCCAAGAATTAAAACCATGGAGCTGGACATGAGCATGAAAGGGTCTCTTTAAGGGTGCTTATTGTGCCTGTGTTTGAGTCACAGTCTGAAAGCTTCCATAATGAGCTGCAGCTCTCACCACAATGTGAGCAAACAAACACTTTATGTCCCAAACATCTGTGCTGAGTTAAAGAGATCAGCTGAAGTCAAACTAGGGCTGCGCTGGACTTTAGAGTAATGCTGCTTTGTTCCAGAAGATGGCGCCATCAGTGTAACCTTTATTTAAACAGGCTGTTCATTAGGAGCACGCTCACAGTTTCAGTGCTACGATTTACTGTTGAGAGACAAAAATCAGAAATGTTTAAAATTGTGAAAAATGAAATTTATGGTTATATTTATGGTATGTCTACATAGACATACCATAAATATAGCAATTTAAATAGAAATGTAGCATCAAGTAGCATATCACAGCATTAATCTTCAAAACAAGGTGAAGTTGTTGAAATAACACTGCACAGGAGACAGAAATGAGACTGCACAGTAGAGAAACAACAAAACCACATGCTAGAGGGGTTACTGGAAAACAATGTGTGTTTTGGTCTGATGTTTTGTGTCTACAGGACCCAGATGAGGCCGTTAACTGGCAACAGTGAAGGGTACAGAAGAAAGAACTGATAAGCGTGCTACACGTCCCCATCATACAAGGCAACATCTTGCATATTTCAGCAGAGGTGGCAAAAGTACTGACATTCTGTACTTAAGTAGAAGTACAAGTACTTGTGTTAAAAAATACTTTGGTAAAAGTCGAAGTACTGGTTCAACTTCTCTACTTAAGTAAAAGTATGAAAGTACAGGCTCTGAAATGTACTCAAAGTAAGAAAGTAAAAGTAGTTCTTTGGAGGACGTTCTACCTGCTATTTTTCTGTAAAATGAACCAAACCTCATTATATATTATTGTAATAATATAAAATAACACATGAGAATACAAATGTTATTCCAATCTAAATTTTAATTCTAATGAATGCACTCAGCTTGAATCTGTTCTGTAGGACACAATCTGTGAAAGGGAATTTAAACACAGCTCTATTCTCTGTGTCCTCCATAGTAGAGGGTGACTGTGCCTCCACCTAAACACCAACATGAGGACACTCAGGGGTTACAGTGGGATTCAGAAGGTGGAGGAACCCTAAGATCAGCTGTAGTGTCTCTGCATGGGGAGAAGAATCACAGCTTTCTATTGTAGCTGCAGTAAATGATGTTGGTGTGCAGGCTGTGATCAGCTGACCTGCTGCTGCTGCTCTGAGGTTTACTGCTCTGTGTGGATGAAGTGAACTCACAAAGATGTAACCCAGTATTTCACAGCTATCTGAGCTGATCTCCATCCCCTACACTGACAGCATACAGGCTGTAGAAATGTTGGATTCAGTGAATGAATCTCAGCATCAGCAGCTTTGATTCAAACTCATCTCTGCTGCACTGATGTAACCTGTAACTCTGACCATGAACACAAACACTGTGCTCCAGTCCAACACAGAGCTTTACTGTAAATACAGTACAGCAAGCTGACCTGTTTATTAAACACTAAACTGCAGTATTTTCATACAATCTTTGAATTACACAAAGTCAGCATACTTCAGTTTATTTTCCAGTCCTTACCTTTAATTCTAACCTCTCTTCTTCCTCTCCTGTCCTCTTTCTCCATCTCTGAGTGAACTTCTCTCTGTTTGCTCTCCTACAGCAGTTCTTCTTTTAGCTAGCAGACACACTGTGTGACAAACTGCACACACTTTGTGTGTTTGCTGATATTTGTTGAGCATTTAGAAACGTTGCATTTACCTGCCACACGTTACTCCCTTCATGCTCGCTCCTCTTCAGTAGCGCTAGCTAAGCTGTTTATGTGCCGCAGCGCAACTTACGGACTCGGTCCAGCCCGCTGTAACCCCGATTATAGCGCTATAAATGAGACATTAATTATATGGGTTTGCGTATTTAATCCCTTTGTACGAGATAAGCCGGTGATGGAGGATACGCCAGTACGATTGTCTCTTATGTTATTATTCCTCCGTTTAGGCTCAGATCGTTTTATGTTTGAAGGCGCACTGACCGGAAATGCAAACTTCTCTCTGACGTGTTAAAAAGTAACGAGTCTGTTTGAAAATGTAAGAAGTAGAAAGTACAGATACTTGTGTAAAAATGTAGGGAGTAAAAGTAAAAAGTAGTCAGAAAAATAAATACTTAAGTAAAGTACAGATACCTGAAAAATCTACTTAAGTACAGTAACGAAGTATTTGTACTTCGTTACTTCCCACCTCTGTATTTCAGTAACTGTGTCTGAGTCTGTGTATAAAAGTTGGACTAAGCTAGAGAGCGGTGTCAGACTTGTGTGAAGCTGCACCGACTGACTGTATTAGGCAGCTTTGACAATTCTGAACCAGAGTACTCTGTAACACGTCGTGTGACTTGTGTATTAAACATCTCTTTGATTGTGATCCAGCGTCTGACTAGTGAATTTTTCCCAGTTAACGGACATGCAGGGACTCAGGGTGATTCAGGAAGTACATTTTGTCCCTTCAATAGTGTTTGATATATAAATGATATTTGGGCTGAAATGAGTAGCTTTTCAAAGAGCAACATTCATTCTTAGATTGAAATTCACAGATTATAGATTTTTCTGCTAGATGTTCCTGAATTATGACTTAACTCTGAAGCTGAGCTGGTTGAGGCCTGCACACATGTGAGTATAGCTCCTAGAAGGCCATAAACAGACCCTGTGATCACCACATCTGCTCCTGTTGAATCTGGTGACATTGCAGCAAACTGAAGGTGAATGACTTTGGATCGGGGTGAAGTGGAATGACTGTTTCTCCTGTCCTGCAGCTGTAAGCATCCCACTGTTCAGGTTCACTTTCTTTACTTTCACCTCTTTAATGAGCACATTGCTAATCTCATTAGGAAGCTGAAACATTGAAGTATTTTAGAGATACTTTGAGTTTGTTTAGTTGCTATCTTGGTCTCTCTTCTTAAAGAGACCGTGAGCTCAACGGGACTTCCTAGTAAAATAAAGGGAATAATAATAATAAAATTAAAAATAATGAATGTGAGCATCGTCTTTTCTGCAGGCTGTGAGGTGCTCATTAAACTTTATCCATCCACCACATCATTTCACTTCAGATATAAACACAAGAGCAGAGTTCACACACACTGAAGGCTGAACCAAATTATCTGAGTTCAGACATTTATCTAAATACTTTTTAGCCAATCACAAGAACAGAGCTGAATATAATCTAGAACCCAGCACGGAGAACTTTATACATCCGTGTGTGTGTCCGTCCTCGATGAACCACCGAGACCATTTACTCAGTGAGGCTCTGAAAGCCACACTGAAGCTCACTGTGAGCAGATAACATCAGACATGTTGAGAAAATAGTTACCCATGAAGAAGATGAAGATCCTCAGGTGGAGCTCCATGGTTCTGTGTGACTGTCAGACCTTCAGGAAACACGTCTCCTCTGAGTGCAGCTCAAAGCCTAAAATAATCTGCAGTGTCGACAACACAGCTTCCTGTGTGACCTCAATATGGTTAAAACGAGTTCAGCTCTCACTCCATTAATGAGCTCTTATCTCCACTCTGAGGAAAGTGAACTGACTTATCTGAGCATTTCTTCATTTTAATAGTTATTTTTCTCTGTATTCATATCTGTAGCACATGAACATTTAATTTTACACTGAAGCACAAACAGACCGTCTGCTGCCATCTGTGCTCCTCTGTGAGGCCTCAGCAGGTAACAACACACCTCTGAATGCTCCACCCAATTATCCTTTATTATTAGTCAACTCTTTGTCAGGAGTTGGTATAAAGTAAAAATAAATATCATGATTTTAAGTTAATAAAGCCTTTAATAATCAGACCAACATTTAGAACTCATGTGACTGTTTCTCTAAATCTTAACCAGCTTCTTGATTTCATCACTTGAGATGGTTTCCAGACACATTTCAACATGCAGATGATGGTGAAATATGTCAACATGCAGATGATGGTGAAATATGTCAACATGCAGATGATGGTGAAATGTGTCTGAGCTGTGTGGTTCCCAGTTTAACATTTACAGGCAGCATTCAAACATTTAATAAAGCTCTGACACAGCTGCTCATCTCTGCAGTACATTTGGAGACACATATTCATGATATCTGACTTTCAGCTCACTGAGTGCAACTTTCTGGGTTCTCTTTCAGGTCACCGCCCAACCAACTACAAAGAGTAATTAAAGAGCTGATTGCTAGTTAAAGAAAAACTCAGGAAGATAACCCATTTTATATATGTATGTATGTATGTATATATGTATACACACACACACACACACACATATATGGTCCTAGGTTCAATTCCACCTTAAATGGTGTCTCTCTGTGTGGAGTTTGCATGTTTTCCCGTGTTTGCATGGGTTTAGTCCGGTTTCCACCCACAGTCCAAAGACATTTTTTTTTTTTATAATGATAACATAAATGTAATTCAGCCTTGTTTTACAATCTTTCTGTCTCTGTCTCTCAGGGTGTTTTTCACAGGTTTTTATTTTCATATTTTCCTGGTCTGAGAGCTTCCTGTCTGCCTCACCTGATTATATTTTATCCTGCTGTGATCGCAGAGTCTGATGGCTGCTGTGTCAGTTCAGGTAGAGGTGTGGAGTCCATTCAGTTCAATGAGCTTTCATACTGCATGAATAAAGCTGCTTGTCTAAGTGAGCCTGAGACTGTATATAAAAGATGGACGTAGTTACTGTGACCTCACCCATTGGTTTCTGACATACTGAAGCCTCAGTTTTAGTGAGGAGAAGGGGAAATGTTAAAATATGCTATTTTAAACTTTTTGGCCTGGTTTCAAACCAGTCCAAAACACAACCAGCAGGATGAATATTTTAGTTGAAATGAATCAGCACCCCCAAGTCACAGTAACTGTCAGACTCCTTGGAGCACAGGCTGAGGAGGAGGAGTAGCAGCAATCTTCCATACCAGGTTATTAATTAACCAAAGACTCAGACAGTTTTAATTCATTTGAAAGTCTGACTCTTAGTCTTGTCCACTCAAATTGGAAATTTCAGTAACCTTTTTTATTTGATAATAATAATAATACATTAGGCTTATATAGCACTTTTCAAGATACTGAAAAACACTTTACAATTTCATGGACTATTCATTCACACCTCAATCATACTTGGTGGTGATAAGCTACTAATATAGCCACAGCTGCCCTGGGGCAGTCTGACAGAAGCATGGCTGCCAATTTGCACCTACGGCCCCTCCGACCACCACAAACCCTACAACCACATTTACACTTAGGCAATGTGGGTTAAGTGTCTTGCCCAGGGACACAATGACAGCATGCACTCAGACGGGGACTTGAACCGGGTCCTTACTCAGAGTTTCTGTCTGATTTCTCAGACTTTTTATGTGATTTAGTGCTCAGTTCAGACAAAATAATTAGAGTTGGTGATTGTCCTGACATATGGCATAGAAACTGAAGACTTAACAGTCTTCCCCCCGTCTGCTCATTTCTTAACATTTAAATTTACTTTAATGGATTACACAGCAGTGGGGAATAAGTTTGATTACAGTAGAAGTCTTTCTGAAAGTGCTGTAACTAAGTTTAAGGATATAATTCCTTTATTACCATGTGCCAACAACAGTGCAGTGTTACAGTGCACATTATTATTATCTAAACTCTGCTCCCACAGATAGATCATTTCGTCAGATGTTTTGTTGCCTCACTGCATCCAACTTTGGATACTGTGGCTCCTCTGAAAAGGAAAGCTTCAAATCAGAAGTGCCTGACTCCGTGGTATAATTCACAAACACGCAGCTTAAAGCAGATAACCCGTAAGCTGGAGAGGGAATGGTGTCTCACTAAATCAGAAGATGCTCATTTAGCCTGGAAACAGAGTTGCTCTATAAAAAGCCCTCCGTAAAGCTAGGACATCTTACTACTCATCATTAATTGAAGGAAATAAGAACAACCCCAGGTTTGTTTTCAGCACTGTAGCCAGGCTGACAAAGAGTCAGAGCTCTGTAGAGCCGAGTATTCCTTTCACTTTAACTAGTAATGACTTCTTTACAAAAAAAATTTTAACCATTAATGAAAAAACTTATTCATCATCTTCATGTTTGGCTGCTTTCAGCACTGTTGGTATTTGTTTGGACTGTCTCGCTCTCCCTGAGATAACTTCAATAGTTACTTCCTCCAAACCATCAACATGTTTATTAGACCCCATTCCTACTAGACTGCTCAAAGAAGTCTTTCTATTAATTGTTGCTTCAATCTTAAAAATGATCAATCTCTAGTTATTAATTGGCTACATACCAAAGACTTTTAAGGTGGCAGTAACTAAACCATTACTTAAAAAGCCATCACTGACCCAGCTGTCTTAATTAATTATAGGCCAATCTCGAACCTTCCTATTCTCTCAAAAATCCTTGAAAGAGTAGTTGTAAAACAGCAAACTGATCATCTGCAGAGGAACGGTTTTGGGCCAGGTTGGGCCAGCTAGATCTATTCATTCAACCCATGTCAGGTCTCCTTCATTATATCACTGCTGAGATCCTTTGGCTCCGCTGGCACCTTTTGGAACCTCCTCCACTGATGCTGTGTCTACACCTAGACATCGCTTTCCTGCCTCGCCAGAGATATTTTCACTATGGGACTCGCAGGATTTCCAACTTGGCAGGTCAAACGTATCCACTTCATCTGGTGCATCAGTTATCGGCCTTGCAGAAACACCACCCGATCTGCTGATCTCAACCTGTTGGCCAGCCCAGCCAGGTGGGTGAACCTCAACATCCATTCACTCACAAACAAGGGACTTCTCACCCAGGATCTCCTCACTGACTGTAAGCTTGATTTTCTGTGTTTTCTGTGACTTTTCACAATTTAACAATAACACTTCATCTGGCTTTGCTTACATTTGCCAACCCTGTGGCTCAGGTTGCGGAGGTTGTCTCGCAATGATTCCTTATGAAAAGTCCAAAGTCCTGCCTGTCTCAATGCCCATTCAAATGCATTGTGTGTAATCTAGAACCACTTGAGTTATTACTCAACATTGATGAAGATGGGTTTTTGCAGCATGTAGGTTAAAAGCCCCTCTATGTAGGCTCTCTATAAGCAAATACATCTGCAAATGGACACAATGATGGTACTATAACTGAAGCATCAGGTGGGACTCCATTAAAGAGCTCAGAACTCTGTCATTGCAAACTTTGCACATTATCATTTGCCACCCTGGAGGCCCTCCTACTAGGTTGGGGGCAGTTGCCTTCCTTGCCTGGTGGAAAGCAGCACCTCTGGATCCATGTTGCCTGTTTGGGCTGAGTCCTGAGCTGTCCTCCCAGTTCTGAGTCCAGGACACAGGCTCATATTTCTGGAGAACAGTTTGCATTCTGTTATGAATCCTTCATTTTCTTTTGTGTTTTTGAATATTACTTAGTAATTTTAAGGAGTGGCAGGGTTTTCCTTCCACACTGTTCATCAACTTGTTGCACACTTGGACAAAAGACACTTCCAGGCGTGCGTGAGTTTATAACAGTTCCACTTTACTGGTCATCTGTGAATAAAGAAATACAAGCACTTCAGTTCTGTGAGAAGCTGCGCTCCACAGGCCATTCGTGTACTAAACAACAGCAGAGCCCTGCGACTTACTTGAGGGACCCCTGAGCTGGCCCACCCAGTGCCTGTGTTTCAGTCTTTGGAATCGTACTTACCCTACTAAAATACTACAGTTAGATTGTCAGCAAGCATAATATATGTCAGTGTGAGGATAAATGAATATAGTAACAAAAAGCAATAACAATAACATAAAATGAAAATGAAGGGGGGGGCAGTATCCCTTTAAGTCTATTCATGTGTCCAACCATACTGTGGGTCCCACAAACTATTATTATGCGTTATTTTAACATCAACCTCACAGTCTGCTTAGTGTCTGCATGTTTGACTGACTGAGACAAAGTATCCACTGATCTAATAGAGCCATTTCCAACAATTATAGACCAGTAAACAACAGGAAAGTTATTCTATGAGTACAGCGTGACTCCCAAACAGAGAGCTGGGAGCCACAACTCTCTGTTTATATTTTATAGTTTATATATTATGTTTGTATTCGCTGCAGTATTTAGAGCTCTGTCATCTACAGTGCTCTAACTGTACTGTAGACTGCTCTTTTGGCTAATTGTTGTCTGCTAAAGAAAACCACGTTTCCTGTTCTGAATCTAGAGTGCTGTTTAGAGGAGAGCTTATACTGTCCACGCTCTCAGGACAGTGTGGTCTAACCACAGTTAGAGTCAAAGCACACCAGAAACGTCATAAACTCAGGGCAGCTCTTGGAAACATGCTTTCATTTCTATAGAAACCAACCACAGAGCACATTTCTGTCACAGCACACGTTGTGAGTTTGAACCTTTAAACATACACCTGTGGGAAGCTTCCAACACCAGATCAGACTTTTACTGATTACTATCAGATTAAAGCTGCTTCAGTACTAACATGCTGTGCAGCACTAAGAGACAAATTAATGGAAGAAATCTGAAAAACTGAAACCTAAGTAATAATTAAAGCTGCTGCCTTTCAGCGTGCTGAATGTGAAGGGTTTTGTTGTGATATACAAATGCCTGCAGGCATTTATACATCTGACTCTCATCAGATGCTGCACAGTTCCTGTGCTACTGTTGGAGGTTAGAGAATATGCTCTATCATGCTGCTTTATATTTTATTGTGTAGAACATGCAAATGTCTGAAAAATGAAGCACATCCTGAAGTGCCACAAACTGCAGGTCCACTAATGTCCACTTGAGGCTCCAGCAGTGACTCAGTCCTCATAGGCTCCTTTTAAAATCATCAACTTTACAGCAGAAATAAATAAATGATATGGCTGCTGTGACCGTCCAGAAATCAGAATTTTAGCTTGAGTGGATTTTCTTTAATTTGACTGAATCCAAGTTGATAACTTAGCATCTACTAATTAAACTAAAAACATGCAGATGCTGTGGACTAAAATCCTGACATGCAGAAACCAGTAGGTGACATCATGATAGCTATGTCCATCATTTGTATACAGTCTAAGAGTGTCACAGACAAAAGAGCAGCTTTATTGACACAGTATGAGGCCATCTGGGAGCTTACTGGACTGAATAGGTGTTGAACCTCCTCCTCTTTGTACCTGAACTGACACAGCAGCCATCAGACTTTGAGACAGAGCAGGATGAAGGTTTAAATGTGAACATGGATACAAGAAAACAATCACTATTTTTTTGTTCTTTTATTTACAGCATATCACACCAAATCACAGCAAACTGTCACCTCGAGGTGCTTTATATTGTAAGGTAAAGATAATGCAGAGAAAACCCAACAATCAGAACGACCCCCTGTGAGCAAACACTTGGTGACAGTGGAAAGGAAAAACTCCCGTCTCAAGATCAACAGAGCTCTGACTCTTTGTCAGCCTGGCTGCTGAAAACAAACCTGGGTTGTTCTTATTTTCTTCAATTAATGATGAATAGTAAGATGTCCGAGCTTTACCAAGTGCTGAGCAACAAACTCTTTTTCCAGACTAAATGAAGATCTTCTGAATTAGTGAGATGCCATTCTCTCTCCATCTTGTGGGTCAGGCACTTCTGACTTGAGGCTTTCCTTTTCAGAGGAGCCACAGTATCCAGAGTCGTACTCAGTGAGGATGTGAAACTATTGACGAGATAATCTACCGCACTGGAAGCAGAGTTTAGGTAGCTGCTACTTCACCTGAGTGTCCAGAACATAGAGCCACAGATCTGATCATTGATTACAAAATCAATCACTGACCTGCAGCCTAGGATGTCCTGGTGCCACAAGCATGTATGGACATCCTTATGTTCAAACATGGTGCTCTTTATGGACAAACTGTGGTTTGCACAGAAGTCCAATAACAGAACACTGTTTGGGTTCAGATCAGGCAGTTCCTCCCAATCACACCACCTCTCACTGAGGGCAACTCCAGACTGGAACAGAGTCCAGGCTGTAAGATGAGTTGAGCCTGACTATATCTAGCTGGTATCTGTCAACTTCAAATGATCTCCCTCCAGTTCCCTCCCCAGGCCTGGCTCCAGGGTGGGGCCCCGGTAATCATATCCTGGGCAGGATAAACTGTTCCCTTGTTGTATATGCTATAAGGGTCATTGGACTCACTCTTTAACAAAGAGCAAAGAGCTGAGTGGTCGAGCTGGTTCATAGTTGATTAGCAGCAGAGACATCCTGAGGTCCACAAACTACACAGGACCTTAAAAACCATCACTGAGATTTAAAAATCAGCTACAAGACTCAGTAGAACCCATTGTGATTATCACTGCAGCTCTTATATTGACATATTTCCATTTTTAAAGTCAAACTCAGGCAGCTGGACTCCATTAAGCTGCTGTTTTTATTCCTGTGAACAATGAGTTACAATCATCCAGAAGTGGAAACATGCACAGGTTTTAATACAGGTTATAACTGTGCTGTTGACGGGAAACTGAGGCCAACATCTACGATCAGCCCACAGTTTCAAACCTGTGTAACACTTTCTGCTGACATTTAATTCAAATGTCTTTGCTTCAGCTCCAGTGATCAGGATATTGGTCATAATTTAACTACAGAAAGTTATTATCCATCCAGTTCTAGTCTGTCTGTCAGTCTGACAACTGTGGTTAACTGTGTTCACTGTGGGTAATCACAGTAGTTATGCTAACCCACATTGTTCTTATTGATACGTTGAACTAAGATTTATCCTGGGAAATGCTGCATGAAATAAAGTGAACATGTTCAAATTCCTTTGAAAAACATTAAAATCATGAGCTTAGCTGTACAATAAAAACCACATCAATGCTGATCCTGATCCTCTTCTCAGAGGAGGGTTTGATCCAAAATGACTACAGAGGGCAAAGCTGATGGTGAAACCATCTCAGCCTCCAGTTCTCAGAACCATCCAAACAACAACAGCACTCCAACTCAGAGGTATGAGACGTCCTCTCTGCTGGTTTCCCAGCACACAGCTGTAATGGGTGAAGCTTTTCCCTTTCTGCTGCATCCTGATCAGTCAGTATCTGTAGTTAAAGCTGCTGATTGCTGTCAAACATTATCAGCAGGGTCTGTGATCATGTGATGATCCACCAGTTTATAAGACACTGTTGTCAGACTGGAGCGATCACTGGTTCCTGATACAGCTGGTAAAATCCCTCCCTGGAGAAGGAAAAACAGAGAATAAGCTCTGGAGTGAAACATGTACGTGGGAGAGAACTTCTTCTTCTGACTGCAGAGCAGCTGGAGGGAGGATCTGACCTGTGTGGTGTTACGTGTGTCAGTATAAAGGATTACTGCATCCACAGATCCTGTAAAAACACAAAATAAAGTTAAATTTGAACCCATCTTTGGACCATCTTTGGTACCCAGATTTGACTCCTACTCGCATTGTAAGGAGTAACTTCTTACTTTGTAAAATTTAATGGATTCCCAAATAAATGACTCTAATTAGTTCCAGTTACTGAGAAAATATGTAGTTAATCTCTACATCAATGTAGTGGAGAGGGTCCACACCTTCAGGTTTCTCAGTGTCCTCATCTCTGCTGATCTCTCTTGGTCAGATAACATCACAGCTGTTATCAAGAAGGCTCAGCAGCGACTTCACTTCCTGAGGGTCCTCAGGAAGAACAACTTGGACTCAAACCTGCTGCTGACCTTCTACCGCTCATCCATTGAGAGCCTGCTGACGTACTGTATCACAGTATGGTACGGCAGCTGCACTGAGGCAGACAGGGGGAGGCTTCAGAGGGTAGTCAAGACAGCACAGAGAATGGTTGGCTGCCCTCTCCCCTCCCTGATGGACATCTATACCTCCTGCTGCCTCAGCAGAGCCACAAACATCATCAAGGACAGCTCCCACCCTGGCTTTGACCTGTTTGACCTGCTGCCCTCTGGCAGGAGCTACAGGAGCATCAAAGCCAGAACAAACAGACTCCAGAACAGTTTCTTCACCAGAGCAATCACCACCCTGAACTCTCACAGTCACCCACTGTAACTGTGCAACACCCACATCTCTGTGCAAAATTATATTATTCATACTGAACAATAACTGTCACTCTTAGATTGTGTACTATCCAATATTCATTCAGCAAGTACAGTACTCACCAACTACATTATTATATGTATACACTTATTTAAAATTTTACAGTGTTAAGATTTTTATTCATTCTGTTTTATCTTTTGTATATTTTTAGAAGTTCAATTTTATGTTGTACAAAGTGTGACTTTCTACTGCATGGTACTGAACAGGAGTGGCCTTCCAATCTTATTGTACATTTTGTATAATGACAATAAAGACCTTCTATTCTATTCTATTCTATTTAAATCTCAATCTATTCTGTTCAATTAAAAAGCTCATAAGTAGAAAATCCCTTTCTTTGTCACAGACAGCTCGGATCATCAAAGCTGGGCAAATTTGATAGTAAATGAATCGCAAAGTCGACAATAATTTCTCTTTGAAATCAGATGAGGACTCTTACTGTTCAGAGTTGAATAAATGCTGCAAGACTTTGATGCACAGAAAATACTAGATCTGTAGAAACTAGTAATCTGTAATGAATTCCTTTTCAAAGTCATTTCCACACAACTGTTTCTACTCTGTCGAACTAAATTATCACCAACATGGTGAAATGACAGCGCACTGATGCACTGAGTTAAAAAAAAAAGTAAATAAAAACCTTTCCATGTTTCAGATTCCTCACAGTAACCACTGCTTCCTGCTGTTTCTGGGTCCCAGCACTTTGTTTGGTCTTTTTTTTTCTCAGCACTTCCTCCATAAAGTCCAGAACACACTGAGGAGTTCACACTACATGGTTGCAGTTTTACATCAAATCCCTCAAAATCATATTTTACTTTATAGAAACACAAGAACAAACAGCTCTGAATTTGAACTAAAGAAGAAATGATTCATGT
This sequence comes from Amphilophus citrinellus, assembly GCA_013435755.1. Classification (NCBI taxonomy): domain Eukaryota; kingdom Metazoa; phylum Chordata; class Actinopteri; order Cichliformes; family Cichlidae; genus Amphilophus; species Amphilophus citrinellus. The sequence continues at coordinate 2,137,040 of CM024197.1, read as the reverse complement.
TTAGTCAGCTGACTGTGAGGGACATGTTTGTCTAAAAATATTACAAATATTAAAAATTCAAAAACTCTGAAATAACACAAACACCTGCCTGGAGCGTGTAGGAGTTTCCACTTGTTTTTGACAGGATGCTTCCTCTTGATGATGATGATGATGATGATGGTGATGAGGATGGTAGCAGCACTCAGAGTGATTATTACAAACAGGATGATATCTGTCAAACAGAAAATCAAAGATCAGCAAAACACTGTGAACAACACAATCCAATGAAAAAGTCTTTACATGTTTAAAAATCAGTGTCAGAAATAATCTCACAGTGTCTTTGATCACCATCACCGGAGCTGTTTGTGTCGTTTCCTCCACAGATTGCTTTCACGTTGACAGTCACAGTTTTATTTTCTGCAGGGTTTGCAGCCACACATCTGTAAGAGGAGCTGAAGTCCTGCTGCTGCACAGTGAGAGGCAGAGAGAGCGCAGAGCTGCTCTGGTTCAGGATCTCCTCGTCTTTAAACCACAGCAGTGTCGTCTCTTTGTCCACTGAACACAGTAAGGAGCAGATCTCAGAGCTCACAGTCACTTTCTTCACTGCAGGAGGCGCTACAGAGTCTGCAGTGGAGTCATCAGAGGGAGACTTTAACACACAACACACTGCAGTTTACACAGAGCGCTCAGTCAGAGGGTCGCATCACCCAACTTTATTTAAAAAGAAGATTCTGTCAATACAGAGGATTCAGGTTTAGTGGTGTTAGAAGCAATTAAATGAATTATGTATAAACTGATCAAATCTCTGTAGGTTTGATAAAGAAAAGTGAGGCAGGATTTAACTCTTACTCTGATAAGCTAACCCTGTAGCATGAAGTAATCCTGCTGTTATGTGATTATGTTATTGATCCCATTATTACTTTATATGCATTAATTAAACAGAGTGTAAAACACACAGAGGGACGAGTTTCTCAGGTAAATATGTCTCACCGTAAACTGTGAGTTTATAAGATGTAGATAAAGATTTTCCTGTTTTAGAGTCGATGGTATAAATCCCTGATTCGTTCCTCTGCAGGTCTGTGAGAGTAAAGAGTCCAGTGTTTCTGTCCCAGTGAAGTTTGTTCATGTAAATTTCCTCTAATATTTTGAGTTTCCCTTCATTCACCATAGCAATATTCCTTCCTCCATATAACAGGAATCCAAACTCCAACACAGGATCAGGCAGAGTGATGTTTCCTCCCACAGAGCCTGGCAGCTTCTTCTTCACCTCCTCCTCAGAAGATAATTTCATCACTGTAAAATATAAAAAGATTCAACAGGTCGAACACAAAAAGTGCTTTTTTCCTTTCTCTGGTTTGTTTCTGATGATGTTTCCCTGACTGATGTGACAGACTCACTGTTGAGCGTCTGAAATTAAAAACCGACTCAGAGCTGAAGACGAAGATGAAAACTTCAGGATTATGAAGGTGCCTCAGACACAGCTGTTATCTGTGTGCCGTCACAGTCCTTTAAATATAGACGAAAAGATCCAAAGTGATCTCTAAAAGATTTTCATCATTTACATGTTTTTGGAACCCAATTAATGAAAGTAAAACACTGAAATTATTTTATGTATTTAACAGAATTGATTCACATTGTAAGGAAACATTTCAAAAGATGCAAAAACTGCGTAAATACTCAACAAATATGAAAACATCACTAAACTGCAGAGGCAACTAAGACAGAAGACAATCACAGCAGAAACACACTGTGAGCTCCACAAATCCACTGTGTCATAAACACAGGAGTTAACTCACAGCTGAGGGCCGAACAGTTAATGTGGGAACCAATCACAGGAGCACAACCGCACCGACTCTCAGCCCGATCACATCCGTGTGTGTGTCCATCCTCGATGAACCACCGAGACCATTTACTCAGTGAGGCTCTGAAAGCCACACTGAAGCTCACTGTGAGCAGATAACATCAGACATGTTGAGAAACTAGTTACCCATGAAGAAGATGAAGATCCTCAGGTGGAGCTCCATGGTTCTGTGTGACTGTCAGACCTTCAGGAAACACGTCTCCTCTGAGTGCAGCTCAAAGCCTAAAATAATCTGCAGTGTCGACAACACAGCTTCCTGTGTGACCTCAATATGGTTAAAACGAGTTCAGCTCTCACTCCATTAATGAGCTCTTATCTCCACTCTGAGAGGCCTCAGCAGGAACCAACAGACCTCTGGAACCTCTGAGTCCACAAAGTATGCTTTATAAACTTCTAATATAACAATTCAATAATAATGAATGTGAAAAATGTCATAATTTTATGTTGATAAACCCTATAATTATCTTTTGTATGTTTTGTTATTTTGTGGACATATTTATTGTGTGTGTGTGTGTGTGTGTGTGTGTGTGTGTGTGTGTGTGTGTGTGTGTGTGTGTGTGTGTGTGTGTGTGTGTGTGTGTATGTGTGTGTGTGTGTGTGTGTGTGTGTGTATTTTATGTCCAGCACCTTGGTCAAGCTTGTTGGTTTAAAGGTGTTTTATAAATAAATAAATACAGTTGGATTCCTCAGAGGTTGCTGACATGTTTGCAGACTGTTTCACTAAATCTTAACCAGCTTCTTGATGTCATCACTTGAAATGGTTTCCAGACACATTTCAACAAGCAGATGATGGTGAAATGTGTCAGCATGCAGATGATGGTGAAATGTGTCTGAGGACATTGTGTGGTTCCCAGTTCAAAATTTACAGGTAGCATTCAAACATTTAATAAAGCTCTGACACAGCTGTTCATCTCTGCAGTACATTTGGAGACACATATTCATGATATCTGACTTTCAGCTCACTGAGTGCAACTTTCTGGGTTCTCTTTCAGGTGAACACCCAGCCGACCACATAGAGTAATTAAAGAGCTGATTGATAGTTAAAGAAAGAAAAAGAAAAACTCAGGAAGATGATAATACATTTTCCATCCATCCATTCTCTTCCGCTTATCCTGTTGAGGGTGCTGCAGCCTATCCCAGCTGCCATAGGGAGGAATCTATCCATCTATCTATCTATCTATCTATCTATCTATCTATCTATCTATCTATCTATCTATATATATATATATATATATATATATATATATATATATATATATATATATATATATATATATATATATATATATATATATATATATATATATATATATATATATGTATAAAACACCAGGGGGAGCCAGTTCAGGGAGACAGTGATGTGCTGCTTGTGTGTCTTTAGTTTCACATTTTTCAACTGTGGAGAAAACTGTGAAAAGTGTGAAATTAAAGCTGTAACTTAAAACCACTGAGAATAAATCACAGCTCAGTGATGCTTTCAGTCTCTGCAGCTGCAGTAAGTGTTGTCTTGAATACCTCCTACCCTTTAAACATTATAGTGATGAAGGAATTTAAAATAATAATAAGAAGAGTGTGCTGTTTCTGTTTAAGCCTTTATGTTTCTGCGTGTTCGTTTCATCGAACAGGAATGACAAACAAAACAAACAGGAATAAGGAGTCCAAATATTAAATTTAATAAAGCCATTTTCAAACAGTTTACAGATTAATCCGGGTCAGAACTGCATACCATACTCGTGTGAGATGGCATGAAGTACTGACCCTTTCTAATTCAAGTTACAGTTGTCATATAGTCACAGCATATCAATCTTGATTACATCATTTACAAAACAGAATGTGGAAAACAGATAATTTCAACAACAGGGTGACCTCGAAGTCTCCATTTCTATCATTGTTTAGTCTTCATCAGTGTGGTTCATTGTACAGTCAGAACACAAAGTTCATGATGACACAGAACATTATAAGCTTCTATATTTTTAATCAGTTATGTTATTTTCCAGACAAATTTCTCAGGGAAGTAAACGTACGTAAGTAATGTGGCATATACTATGAATATTCCAACAGTGATCAGAAAAATGTGATTCAGCCTTGTTTTACTTTAATCTTTCTGTCTCTGTCCCTCCAGGTTTCCTGCCCAGACTTTATTATGTTCACACTCACAGACTGATTCAGTCTAACTCACTCCTTCACAGTTTTGTTTCCATATTTTCCTGGTCTGAGAGCTTCCTGTCTGCCTCACCTGATTATATTTGATCCTGCTCTGATCTCAGAGTCTGATGGCTGCTGTGTCTGTTCAGGTAGAGAGAGGAAGAGGTGAGGTTTCCATTCAGTTCAATGAGCTTTCATACTGTGTGAATAAAGCTGCTCATTGGTGAGAGCCTGAGACTGTATATAAAAGATGGGCATATTAACTGTGACCTCACCCACTGGTTTGTGGATACTGAAGCCTCGTTTTTAGTGAGGAGAAGGGGAAATGTTATCAGATAGTGCTAGCTAGCTTGGTGAGCAAACTCTAAACACAGACACAGATACCTGCATAAAGGCTGCACTGAAATCATTGAAATTCATATTATTTGTCAGATAATTGTACTAAAAAAAGCATCAAAATGAAGATGCCTGTGTCAAAGTCCATCTGTCAGTCAAACACCCCTACCTTTAAGAGCCATCCAGACAGGCGAGCCATCCCCTGTACAGCTTATACAAAGGGCTAAAATTAGCCATAGAGACCAAAATGATTTTTTGCATCAGGCAGTAAACATGTTCATTTCTGCTGTAAAGTTTTAACATAGAGTCACTCACAGCCTGTTTGCCTGGAGGCTGCAGTTTGTTTCACTAAGCACACTTCAACCTTTGAGGCAAAGCAGGCTGAGAAACATTTTGTTTATGCAAATCTTTGTGCAAAGCACAGACATGAAAACCAGACAAACCTGCTGTAAACCCCCCAGCTCTGATCTGAACATGCTTTGTGTGCACCTGGACCCCGTGTCTCCTGAAAGCATGATTAATGTTGTCATAATAATAAAGAATCAGCCTCATGCTGGTCAGCAGCTTTAGCTCCAACCTTTGTGTGTCCTTGATCTTTATCATGGTTTAACTCCACCACCTGTCGCCACTGTGGCTGATGCAGTCACAGTCTAAAGGTACTTATTCCGACCTTCTTTGTAACACTGCATGAAAACAGCAATTAGCCCTGAGTCATGTAGCAGCAGGACGTGCAAACAAAGGCACCGAGATAACTGAGCAAAGGAACAATGTGCTGGATTGTATTAGAACATGCTAACAGTTGTTTTACTCTTGGCTGGAGTTAACACAAATTGATCTGCATGAAGGTGTGTCAGGATAAAGCCATCATTTCTCCTCTCCTGTTTGTCTTTCTCTGTGCTGTCTGCCTTTGTCTCTGTTTGGCTTCACCTTGGCAGACGTCTGGCACACCTGAGTTTCATCATTTACCCGCTGCACTAAATCATCCCTGACAGGCAAACACTCCTTGCTGCATTAGCTCATGAGGGGAACAATGCTCTTAAGTCAGCTTTAGTTTATTTTTCTTGAGTTATTTTTAGTGCTAAATTATTTTAACTTCCTTCTGCTTCTCCCTCCCAAGCTCAGCTCCTCAGCTCCTGTTGCTTTGTTATAATCAGAAATGTTTTCTTGTGTGAAAATGTGGGGTTTTATTTTTTACTCAAAGAATAAAATGACAAATGGACAAATGTTTAAAAGTAAACTCCAGGAAATTAATTAATAAACAGTGGCTGAAGCAAACAGCAGACAATTTAATAAATAAATAGATACATTAAGCATTAGAAAGCGCCTGACTAAATTCTCAGTCTCAGTGCATCTGATCTTGGAGGTTCAGCCACAGTATGTATAATTAAAACATCACCATGTTCTGTTATTAATCTGGACAAGATTGCTGTGTATTGATTAAATTGAAACATCAGGAGAGAAGATGTGCTTTATGGCTTTATCGCTGATGAGAGGAATCTGAGTCATGAAAAACCACCTTAAACAACACCAAATGACAAAGGCCAACTCAGCACACAGACTGTTTACATGTAGCTAGTGGAAGTATAAAATGTTATGTTAGAGGGGAACATGGGCTCAGAAGGGACAGAGACAGAGCACACACACACAGGCCTGTCTCTTTCTCTGGGTCCCACATGTGCATTTGTGATATCTTCTGATTCTTTAATATATTAAATGTCTTACTTTTTTAATTACAGTGTTTCAGGTTGGACACGTTAACAAAAACCAACACTAATTTCTGTGTGTATTTATTTGACTGTTGATTCATTATAATCACTGTGATCCTGTAACATGAATGACGGTTTAAACACACGGATCATTGTTCACACTGGAATGTGATGAGATCAGCTGAAACCATGAAGTCAGTGTCTAAAAACTCTCAGGTGAGAAAACTCTGTAAAAGCAGGTGTGACCTGAGGCTGAATGAGGACAGGTTTGCAACTACATAATAAGATTTGTTCATGTGTAAAAGAAAAGCCATCAATGGCTAGTGTGGTGGTTAGCACTGCCTCACAGCAAGAAGGTCGTAGGTTTAATTCCACCTTGGCCTGGGCCTTTCTGTCTGCAGTTTGCATGTTCTCCCCGTGTCTGTGTGGGAAACTCCTGGTTTTATCAGACTGTCATAGAGACTGTCCTGTTCTACAGTGTGGTGGGGGGGGGGGCAGCACACACACAAGGTAGCATAAAGCAATACTGGACAATGGGCAATGTCAAGGTGCAATACCACATCATCTGTCAGACATTTTATATCTTTCTTTGTCTTTGTTGCATTTTTGTTTAAAATCTATTTGCTTGTATATTTCTGCTTGTGTGTCTGTAATGTAAACATGATACTGGAACTTTAACTTCCCTGACAGAACCCTCCCCAAGGGATTAATAAAGTTTCATCTAATCTAAAAATATATACAGTACCAGTGTCCAAACTTGTGACTGCTACTGTATAATAAACTCTATTTAATGAAGTCTGTTCTGCATTTAACTATCTTGGTTCAAGGCACTTATCAGCCATCTCATTGGTCCAGCCTGCATCCTGTAAGCTCACCAAGTTTAAATATTAGTCTTTGGCCGTTTAACTGAAACAGTGATAAGAGGAGCTCAGCAGGGAAGAGGAAGTCAGGACTTCCTCTTTTCATCAGGTCTGCTGCCAGTAGTCCAAACACCCGCTCTCCTCATCAGATTCTTCTTTGGTAAACACTTTATTGAGACTGTTTTAAAGCTGTTGTGTTATCAAGAGCAGGTGGTACTTTCCCAAATCATTTATATTATTTATAGTTTAACTGCCAGCAAAGAAAAAGAGCCTGCAATTAAAAACCAGGGCAAAGAAATGCATTTGCTGCTCTCGGTGACCCACCTTCTCTGAGGTTATTGCTGAAGGGCACAAAGATCAGAAGCATCATCTCTTGTGCCGACAGTCTGTGCAGCACTGCAGGGGAAACTTGACAAAACCCACAAATTGAGAGCCATGCCTCCACACGCACCTCACTGAGGGTTTTTCCTCCGTCTCCTTTCACATGGCTTCATGTGGTCGGAAGAAGGAAGTTTCCATTATACACTCTGAAGTAGATTTAAAGCTACTTAAGGCTTTAAATCTTAAGGACAGAGCAAAGTGTAGCGCCTCTCTAGTGCGTACAGCTATAATGAGAGGTGGCTAACCTGAGTTCTTTTAAGTATTTACAGGAACAGATTTTAACAGGGTTACAAAAGGAAGTGAGAGCTTTTCTTTATGTTTAACTCTGATCTGCATCCTGTTTCTGCAGATTATTAATACACTTTAGAACAAACTCTGAAGCCTTCAAACTATCCATAAATGACGTTTCTGTTAGCCTCTCACACTGTGCAGCACATTAGAAAACTGGGGAACCTCTGATCAGTTAGAAAGCTTTTGTTAGGCCTGAGCTGCAGTTTGGACCTAAACACTGTATGGCTCTCTATTAAATATTCATAGTAACTGGGCTGGTTCATCAAACTAGCCAGTGTAAGAGGAGGACTGATGCTGCTGCCTCAAACATTTTCTTTGATTCAGCAAACAGGAGGTGAATTTTTCCAATGTTTTTATTCATGAACATGAACATGAACATGAACATGTGAGGGGGTCTGCACTCATGGAAACAGTAAAAGTTCCACATACTGTGAAAATGTTCTTACAGGTGGAACAAAGAGCCACCAAAGGTTAAAAGACTGCATGCTGCGTGACAGACGCCGTGTCCTGTGGTTGGTCTCTGCAGAAATGAGAGCTGTGGTAAACCAGACCGGACTGAGTAGCCAGACAGCAGCGCTGTGCTTTGACAGAACAGGAAACATAATGTGGTTTACCTTTGCAGGCAGCAGCCGACCAGAGGAGCACTCATGCAGCAGCAGCAGCAGCAGCAGCAGCAGCAGCAGAGGTTTCTGCTGCTTGTAGAAGACATTCAAACTCTATTATGTGATCCTGCTGCCCTGTCAGTGCCAGTGTTGGTTCAGATAAAGAACTGACAGGATCTCCTCTTTACTGCTTTACTGTTTCATCAGCAGCTATTTACTACACCTACTGCTACAACAAACTCCGATATACTATTTTTGGTTTTCAGCTCATTCACATTTAGCACAGTTGCAATGTGACAGCAGATATATATATATATATATATATATATATATATATATATATATATATATATATAAACAGAAAACTGTTTTTATGGGATGTTGTGGTCATGCTTCCAGTGAGGTCACATCCTGCCTTTCCTGTTTTTCTCTTCCCTCTGACCTTTTCTCATTTCTCTGTTTTATGCCTCCTTGTCTCCTCTGTCCTGCCTGTGACCCAGAAACTGATCTTATTACACTATAATGAAACAGGCCTCAGTTCCTAGCCTGTGACCAAATTGTGTTCAGGAATACTGAAGTGATCTGGCTGAAGTTTCTCTTTAGCAGTCATAATGCATGCATCCTCCAAAGAACTAACAAAGGGACTAAGGAAACATGCTTCAATGCTTCCTTTGTTACCTCCTTTAGGAGAGGATCCTGGAGCATCCTTTATGAAAAGGAGATAGAAAGGCACAATCAAAGCATTAAAATCAAAATGAACTGTCATAACTGATAGAAATGATGCAGATCATGTCACATTTATCTGTTTGCTGTTTCCTGTCATAACCTGCTGTGTTTGAAGCTTCAAAAACTCTGAGCTTTATGCTGCTGAAATCAAATCTGATTTATACAAAGTTGTTGCATTTTGTGAAGATGAGAGATTCATGAAAATGAAAGCTTTACAAATAAAGATTATGAGCCATGTTCAAATCATCAAAGTGACTTTCAGGTTTCTGCTTGTTTCGGGTGGAACTTGTGGCCGAGGTCCACACCTGCGGCAGGGCGTGGGGTATTTAGGAGCGGCTGGGACGATGATTCGCTGCCAGATTGTTTTCGACCTCCATGTTGACAACACGGCTTGCTCACTCTACCCTGTGTGTCTGTCTGTTAATAATAAACAACCTTTTCCACTGTCTGGCTGCGACCTGACAACACGCACCTGTCACCAGAGCCCCGGACTGTCTCTGCCTCACCTCGGAGTCAGCACCCCTTTGCCGCCTTCTCTCCAGCCCTCACCATCCTGCCCTCCCGGATAACGACCTCCTGCCCACGTTTCGCCACTCAGCCCTGGACACACTTCGCCAGTCCTCACCCCCTCCTAGGTCTCTCCCTCGCAGAGTAAGGCCAGTCAGGCACTCCCTCGCACCTCCGCCAATATATATCCATCTTTTCTCTCCCACCGCAGATTCCCCGTGATTAGCCAGGCGCACTCCCACGGACTCTCGTTTGTTTTTCCTCCGCTTTCTCCCTTATTGTCTGCCTGTAAATAAAACTTGTTATCAGTAACTGCTGTGTCTGCTCTTTGGGTCCAACTCGCCCTGCCACCATGATATATAGATTTCTTACAGCAGGAATACGTCTTTAACATCCAGCATGGTTCTTTTATCCTAAGTTCTCACAAATTCTCCCTCACATGTTCCCTGCAGCTCACGGTGTTTTCCATCTGAGGTCATTAAAATTATTAGGAAGCAGCAAACATCAATGTGCCTTTTTTGTAGGAGGAGTCAGACGTGGTCATTTGGAAAGCAGCTTCTCTAAACGAGATTTTTTCGGGGTCGAAGCTACAACTCTGCGATTTTAAATGTATTTAGATATTGTTTTTCTCTTTTTTTAAAAACAGCTTTTGCCTGGTGGACAGCCTGTGAGGACACACGGAAAGCAGAAATATTTCGCCATGTCCGCGTCTGTTTAGTCTGTGATGGAGTCGAGCGTGAGAATAATTTTCCTTCTCGTTGGTAAGTTTTTACGCAGGAGCCACATTTCACTGAGATAACAGAAGAGCAGAAAGACAGAGTGTACTGGTAGCTGTTGAGATACAAATAAGAAACTGCATTTATTCAGTTTAGCACACACACAGTATCTGCCTGCAGACTTGTTACTATCAAAAAATAAATACATTCGCGCGTATAGAGCGCAGGATAAAATGGGAAATATGTGCGGCAGCAATTTGTTTTAGGTAAATTAATTCCGTTCTTTTCCCCATCGTCATCGTTATTTGTTTTACTCCAGTCTTCCTGTAGTTTTTACACTTTTACAGTAAGCTGATACTCTGATACTTGGACTGATGTCTTTATTTTATTTTTAATTTATATCCCGTTCATTATTCACTCTCATCACACTCATGTGAGACTGTATTCACTTGTTCATATTTCCAGTATCTGTCAGCTGCATGATTATTGGAGGATATTTGATAGTCTTTCATAATCGTACACGGTAGTTTAACTGGTGGTTTTAAGTTGGTTGTTGCAAATATGGATAAAGTCCTTAAAATGAAAAGAATAAATCGCTGTAAAAACATGACTTGCAGCATTTTGAGCGGTCAATAAGACTAGAAAACAATCAAATTAATAAGATATTGATTATAAATCAATAAGGTGATTAATTGTTATCGTTGTGCACTTGTAACATAGATTTTAAACAGGAACATCCCTCTGAAACATTTAGAAACAGCTCAAGTAAAGAGAGTAAACACTATTTTATAGATGTAGCTGTTGCAGCATCAGCAGTTACATCTATATTAACACTTTTAACAGCTTAACATTAAAAGTGTTAATTATTTGATTTAACTATGTATAGATGATTATATCACTTGATCACGGTGGCAGTGGTGATATGCGTTTAAAAATGTTCAGGACAAGGTTATTATCGTTAATGAAAACAAACGAAATAACTAAAACTGAAATAAATAATAACGATAATTGAAGGGGAAAAACGATCCATCCATCCCACCTCGTTCACTTATCCTGTTCGGGGGGGAGGGGGGGCTATCCAGCTCCACGCAGACCCGGGGAGAACATGCAAACTCCACGAGAACCCAGGCCTTCTAGATGTTGCAGCTGTGAGGCAACAGTGCAAATCACCGCGCCACCATGCTGCCCAGGGAGAAACAAACTAACTGAAATTCTAGATAAAATGACCTCGTTTTTGTTATTTTATTTAAAAGCTTCGTGGACTGAGATGAAATAATTTGTTTCTGCTTTAGCAGTTTAGGCTGGGAGCGTTGCAACTGTGTGTGCGTGTACCGTGATGGCAGAGTCCCATATGGAGTTTCTTTAAGATAGAAGCGAGTGTCTGGCTGTGGATGTTGTGGATGATGAAAAATGTGCGGCACACACAACACTCAAGCGGAGAAAACACAAAGCGGACACAAGGCAGCTACGGAAACACAAAGAGGGGAAAAAGTCCCAGCTGGTACATAATCCAGCTACACAAGCATAAATGCGAACATGAGGTGGGACACTTGCGTAGGTCGTGTAGAGAGGCCGTAAAGACCCTGCAAGCCTAACTGGCAAGCAGCTAATCAAGCAGCTCCAAAACAGAAGCAGCTTCATGTGGTGAGAACATCAGGATGCAGCTGGATTTGAGCTTTGACTCCTTCAATGAGTTTGTTTTTGTCAAACACCACATGTAGGTGTTGTTAATCTACGGCACTGATGCTGAAGTTTATTGTAGAGTTTATTGGCTTTTGTTTTTCTTCGTTTCTCCTTGTTGACATTCATGTGTGTCCTTAATGTTACACACATATAGCAGGTAATGCTGCTGTTTGTGAACAGCTGGTTGTTGAACACAAATTTTTAAATGGTATTTTTTCACACAGTAGTCAATCTGGCACCTTGAATCCTGAACCTGACAAAGTATGAAAAATTAAATCTAACAAAAACTAAACTAAGCATTAAACCAAAAATAAAAACTAATAAAAAGGAGCAAAACCGCTCTGAAAACTGACTAAAACTAAACTATGATGTAAAATACAAAACTATTATAACCCTGGTTCAGGAGCAGGACAGCGAGGGGTCTATTAGAAATAGAATTTTTAAAATGTAGAGAGAGTAAATAATCACATTGATTTATTTAATGACCTTTTTAAGCAGAACACACTTTATGTTTATGAGTGTGTGAATATAATTCTCTGCTCTGTTTTTATGTAAGTTTAGGAAACAGCTGTAGTATTTACTGTGGAGTATTTTCAGCTGAAGTTCTTTGAATTCACTGACAGACACTGCAGAGAGGGCTGGAAGAGAAAGGTCAGATAAAGTATTGTGATGTTGTCAGTGATAATATTTTGTGGTAAACGTGTGTTGGAACATTTGTGGGACAGAAAACGTCGAGTCAGTGAAGCTCATTAGCAGCAGCAAACATGCAGGAACCAGTTTTCTGAAAGGGCCGATTCAAAAACATCTGCACTGTTTTTTAATGTGAAGTTTCAGATTAAACCATTAGACTGAAAATCAAAGCTGTGAACTATATTAAAAGTAGCAGCTTGTTTAATTTGCTGTGTGGACTTCAGCCACACTGTTTATCATACTTCTTAACTAAAGAATATGATGAAGAATAAAGTCTCAGACTCAAAGAAATAAAGGATGCTGTATAGAAAAATTAAGAGTAACTTTTAATGAAACAAAACTGAAAATTTGATAAAATATACTGAAACTGAAATAAAGTAAGAAAAACTAGAATGTAAAAAGTACCAAACTCTACGACTCCAGTGAAGAGTCGTTTTGTTTAAACAGGAAATTGCCGTCAGTTTTTCTTCTGATATCTGTTTGCAGAATAACAAGAAGAAAAGTCCCTCAGTTATCACCAAATACCAGCCAGGAAAGTCCTCTCTGATAAAACAGCTGAGTACAGCGGGCAGTTTCCGGTTGCTGTCCATCCAATAATGCTGAACATGCAGGATGTTGCAGGCATGAGTATTGAATTAGAAGCCATTAAGCAGCAACCGAGAGCTGCAGTCAGCATCAGCATCAGTTTAGTGATTTTTCTCTGGCACAGTAAACAAGTGTATCTGTGTAAGTACAAGAAACACAACAGTACAAATAACATGCAGATTTTCTTTGACACCTTAAATTCTTTCAGCATGTTTGGTTACATTTTCGTTTGCTTTCACGAAACAGCAGAAAGCTGTGATAGCTTGAAGGTCACCTCAGTAACTATCAGTCAGCAGGAATATGGAAATACTGTACGCAGATGGTGCCTCCAGGCTTTACATACACCTCTAACCTTAATGCAGAGTTATTATTGTTTAGTTTTTGAACTGTAGGTTTTTATTTAATATTAACTATTTTGCAAGTATATATTTTTCTAGAGTAATTCTTTTGTCATTTTAGTTCATTATTCACAGTCATTGTTTTAGTTTGCTAAAATGGCCTTATATTATAGCCCTATAATCCCAATAAATAACAATCATTCCATACCAACACATACAGTATATGTCTCAGAGATCATGTCCTGAACATTTATCCTGGATCTTTGGCCCTCGGAGCTTTGGAATCTTTGGATTCTTTCTGGACTAAAGGTTGAAGAAACTCTGACGTCCAGTTACAACTAAAATGCTGCTGTTAAATTAAATGATGCTAAATCTATCAGTCTGTTCTATCTGTTAAACAGAGACATTTTACTATTTTATCACCAATTTGATGTCAGCAACATGGCTCAAACAGTTGGATCAGGATAGCAAAAAGCTGGAAAAGTAAGTGTTACTAAATCAAAACAGGTGGAGGATCCTTTTTGCAATGAATTAATTGGCAACATGTCAGGAAAGGGACTGAGTAAAAAGAGCATCTTAGAGAGGCAGAGCTTCACAGAAGTAAAGCAGAGGTTCACCAGTCTGAAAAACTGGGACTACAAATTGTGGAAATTTTTCAGAATAATCTTCCTCAACATAAGATTGTGAAGATTTTGTATATCTTATCATCTACAGTACATAATAATAATAATTTAAAAATTCAGAGCAATCTAAATCAGTGGGTCATTCCAGCTCCATTTTCTTCCACTTATCCTTTTCAGAAGGATAAATGGGACTCAGAACAATGTAAAGTTCTTGAGGCCTTCAAGTCACAGATGACTGAGCTGTCACAGATAATAAAGAGGATTTAATATTTACTCATATACAGAGTTTTGTAAAGTTGTATTTGAATTTCTGGAGCTCTTTCTGAACTTCCTGTTTGAAGTTATCACTGACTGATGTCTCACTTCATATTTTGCATATTTTACAGTGATGAGATTATCTGCTAGTGAGGAGGTGAAGAAGAACCTGAGTGGCTCTGTGGGAGGAAACATCACTCTACCTGATCCTCTGCTGGAGAAAGGATTCCTGTCATATGAAAGAAAAAATATTGCCATGGTGAATAAGGGGGAACCTGAAATATTAGAGGAAATTTACATGAACAGACTTCACTGGGACAGAAACACTGAACTCTTTACACTCACAGACCTGCAGAGGAACGACTCAGGGATTTATACCATCGACTCTAAAAAAGGAAAAGTTTTCACAACATCTTATATACTCACAGTGTACGGTAAGCCTGATTTCTTTCTGCTAGTACTTATATTTTTGTCTAAGTAACATCCTAGCTGTGTGTGATGAACTTTGTCACAACGTTATTTAAACTTTAAGGTGAAAAAAAGTTTTTTCTGTAATCAAATAACAAATCTCACAAAAGTTTACTGTGAAAGGAATAATCAACTTTTAATTCAGAATTTTCACCATTACTGCAAATGTGTAGAAGGTGAACTGAAGAACGGGCCAAGCTCTGGAAAAAATAGACTCAAACATTGTTCTTGGAAAATCCTGTGGAACAGAGGTTTTATTAGCAACATAAGTTTAAAAGCTTTTTCCTATCAGTCGATACAAAAAAAAAAAAACATGTTTCACATTTCATGCTCGCTTCAATACACAGAAAAGTAACAGGAACTCTAATTTGCCATTTCCCATCTAGTGCCTAAACTACCAGCCAATCACAGCTCAGTGCTGTACTCTGTGAGTGTTTTGAGGGGTTCATTTAAGGTATCGCACTACTTAGACTTTTTAAAATTTCTTAATGAAACATTTACAAAAACTAAAAAAATACTTAAGTTAGCACACCCCACCTCCAACCTCCAACAAGTGTTATGTTATAATTTTACAGAGCATAAAAGTCCTACATAATCAGCACGTCTGTGTTGATGGGCGGATTATTGTTTGTTGTTGATGGTAATTTTCTGTGGCTGTTGCTGTGGGACGACACATTACACAACATAAGCACTGGTTTCCACTGGTGGAACAACACATTCTCTAATGATTGGGCCTGAGTGGAGTAAAGGAACAATGAATATTGTGATGCAAAGAACTATACATGTTGAATATTTTAACATTTTTCTATTAGATAGTGTTGGATATGGGATTTGGTTGCAATACTACCAACCTGCAACTTACCTGCACTCCATACCTGTTTACTACAGATTTCATTATTTCTGAGTGTGGTTATGTATTTATTTGTTCACAGAATTGCAAGAACATGCATAAGTCAATCATAAAGCTAGAAGACTTTGGTGACTTTATAAGAAATGTGAAAGGCTTAAAGCTTAACAGAGTAACTGATACTGGTAAACAAAGGCAGTAATGTGATGCTGTCCAGGTGGGACGCAGGTGTGAGTGGGTGTGTCAGTGTGTGTGGGGAATGTCAGACAGCTGGGATTGGAGGGGAATCCCGGGAGTATTAAATGGCTCCATGGAGACAGCTTCTGGTTTATCATCATCACTGATCAATTTCTCCATCAGTGCACTGATTTTTCTTTTGACCATAGACTAAACAAGTGATACTTCACATTTTGTCAAATATAACACAGTAACTTTCTGAATGATAGATTCTTACTGCTATTATTTTTTTAGTAGAAATTCAATTTACTAAGTCATATGTAATTATCCTATTTATATGATACCGTCATATAAATTACTATTACACATAATGTCACATCTTTACATGTACTTTTGTCTAATAGAAAACTTGTAAAGAAAAACTTTATAAAATGTATGCCCAAACAAACAGATCAGACTGCTATGAAAATATCCTGAGATGGAGCTCAGCACTGAACCTGAGGATGACTGCTGCTGCTTAAAAACCCACCTGAGGTGCAGGAAAGGACAGATTATCATTGGTTTTTAGATCCTGATCCACCCTTTCTTCATTGTCATTGATCATGTCATATCAGGGTGTCAAATTCAGTGTCACTAAGGGCAACACATGCTGTATATAGAAAACTGACATGATGTAATTAACAAAAATATCACATCCAGCCTTTTCACATGCAGTTCAGTCCACAGAAAAACCCTCAATCAGTCTGCAAAAACATGTATTAATCTTTATAACATTTAGTCCAGCAATGTAGAAGGCTTTCATACAGCAAGCTCACAACAACCTGTTTCATAACCCTGAATGTGGAAACTATATATGGAATATTCAGTACTTCAGTCCTTGAAGTGTGAATTAGCCTGTTTGCCCAGCATTGCAGATTTGATCAGGACAGTTCAGTAGCTGTGTGGGAAGTTTAGCATCACTGACCAGGTAGTTCAGAAGGTACTGCACAACTGAGCCTTCTTCCATGAAACTGGTTACTCATAAACATAAAACTTGCCTTCACAGCTCCATTGGTTTGAGTTTTGGCTAAAAGGAAGATGTTGAGCTGTAGCTGCAGCCTCTTTTTACTTCAGTGAAAGTGAAGTGAAGAGTATCACCAAAGAATGATAGGAGTAAGCTCCTACCATTCTTTGGTGATACTCTTCTGGCTCCTGCTACTGTTTGATGCTGCAGGAGTTCAAAAACCTCAGAGGAAACAGCTGGAAGCAGCCAACACAGCTTCACAGCTGCCTAACATCATCATCATCACTCGAGTCCCTGACCTGTTACAGCCTCAGTCATCAGAAAATCTGGATTTCTATGGAGCTTTCAACCTGGAAGTGAAATTGTACAGGACAGTGGACAAAGCATAACACGTGAGAGATGTGGTGCACAGCAAGAAGTGGCCCATATCTTGGTGTAGTTCTCTGAATATTAGTGGTGGTATGACTTGGGAACCATTATCTCCTCTCGTCAGAAGGTTCTGCAGCGCAGGACATCATGTTCATCCAAACTGATTTTCAGCCACTGCTTTAGCAATGCTGCGACTGACTTCTGCTTTGACCACTTTTTGAGCAGTTCTCACAGAGATAGAGAACGCTCTGGTACTTTTGTATTCCAGCTGTTTCCTATCTTCTTTTGTCTTTGCCTCCTTTCTGCTGATCACAGATTCAATAATGATGGGATTGCTGGCAGGCGCTGGTTGCCATAGGTGTGCCTACACTGGGCCAACAGCAGTTTTGCCCTTTGCCCTGTTTACCCATACAGGACCCCAAAGGCAAAACTGCTGTCTTGCCAGACACAGTTGGCACCTGGCATGGGTGTGGGTTTGCCCTGCACAGACAGCCCCACAGTTCACACACAGCTACCCACTTTAACTCTGTCATAAAGCCTGCTTCTGTCAAGCTTCTTTTTTTATTGGTTCTTCAGCTTCCTGTTTTTTCCTCTCAGTACTCAAACTGCTGTGTCAGAACTCTCTCACTGTGCTGCTAGCTCAGTGTTTCCACCACCTCATCCTCTCATCCTCTCACTGCCTCCATGTCAGCATTTTTTTCTCTTTTGCATCTCAGCAGCATCTTTGTATCAGAGCCTGACCTCAGCCTGCAGGTGAATTCACCTCCCTCCTCATTTTCTGCTTTGTCTGATCTAAAAGAAGAGCTGATTATACTTGCTCTTATTATTATTTCTGTTTATATATAAAATGTTCCAGAGGTGAATGTTCATATTAAGCTCATATTTAAATGGTCAGTGTATCAAATAAAGAGGTCAGTGTATGTACCTGTGATCCCTTCAGGATTCAGGCTGGTTAAACATTCAGTTTCACGCTGTTTGTCTGTCCTTGAATCTGTTGTAGATAAACAATATCCTTAATTTAGTCATTTTAGACACATTCTGGCTTTGACCAGAG
Organism: Amphilophus citrinellus; assembly: GCA_013435755.1. Classification (NCBI taxonomy): domain Eukaryota; kingdom Metazoa; phylum Chordata; class Actinopteri; order Cichliformes; family Cichlidae; genus Amphilophus; species Amphilophus citrinellus. Next base: position 2,118,838 of record CM024197.1, on the reverse strand, counting down.
AAGCTCTACACAACATCTGTTCAAAGCAGGTTTTTATGAGGGGCAAGCCAATCAGAAGAAAGTTGACTTAAAGGGGGCAGGACTAAAATCATGCAGAGCTCCCCAAGTACAGTCTAAGATTAAGATTAAACAGATGTAGCTTTAAATGAGCAGAATAGGTTCATTTTAATATCCACTGATCACATTTAGAGCAGCAATAACCAGCGCTCTACATATTCCACTGTTGACTCTTAGATAAACAACAAACTTTATATAAATATAAACCTGGATAAACATGAAGAGATGGTCACTAACAAATAGAAGAAAGTAAAAGAATATATTCTAATGTTACTTGTTTTGCCTGATCTTTAACCTCCATCTATTTTCTTCTGCAGACTCTGTAGCGCCTCCTGCAGTGAAGAAAGTGACTGTGAGCTCTGAGATCTGCTCCTTACTGTGTTCAGTGGACAAAGAGACGACACTGCTGTGGTTTAAAGACGAGGAGATCCTGAACCAGAGCAGCTCTGCGCTCTCTCTGCCTCTCACTGTGCAGCAGCAGGACTTCAGCTCCTCTTACAGATGTGTGGCTGAAAACCCTGCAGAAAATAAAACTCTGACTGTCAACGTGAAAACAACCTGTGCAGGAAACGACACAAACAGCTCCGGTGATGGTGAACAAAGAAAGTGTAAGATTATTTCTGACACTGATTTCTAAACATGTAAAGACTTTTTCATTGGATTGTGTTTTGCTGACATTTTCTGTTTGACAGACACCATCCTGTTTGCTGTCTTCGCCATCGTGTCAGCTTTGGTCGTTATTGTTGTCGCCCTCATCATCAAGCAGAAATATCTTACTGAAAACAAGAGGACAAATGGACAAGCACAAGGCAGGTATTTATTTATTTATTGTTTGTTTGTTTGTTTTGTTTTTGTGTTTTATTAGGGGGGTGGGGGGTCCAAACTCAGGCTCAGGCTTCAAACTACTGAGCTACACAGGTCAGCCTTAGTTTATTGTTCAGGTAACTGAAACCTTGTGTGTTTAGTATGAACCTGCTTCAGGATGTTCATAAGAGTTCTTTGTTCCTAGTTGTGGAAATTTGATCTGCACTACTGTCATCACTGAGTCCACTGACGCAGAAGTCAGTTTTCAGTTCTTATTTTAATTGATACCCCTGAGATCCACGGCCACTCCGTGTCAGAGAGGATCTGCTGGTGTTACAGGACTGGCTTCAGTGAGCAGGTGGTATTTTCCACATGCTGTTGTCATTGTGAGCACTCTGATCACAGCCTGACTGAACTGTACAGAGCCTGGAGCAAAAAACCTGTTCACTAAACATTTACAGGAAGATGTAAAAGTTTAAGACTGGAACGTCCATTTGGACACTTACCCTGTATCCTCCTCATCATTCATTCTTCAAACCGCATTCACTCAGTGAGAGATTTTTCTGTAAAAATAAATAAATAAAGCCTTTTACAGCGTTGTTAATATTTAACAAGTACAAAGTTGGCCAAAGAGTGACAAGTGGTGAAGGTAAACCTCCACACACTTCAGATGTCTGTGCTGATTACCTTCTTTAGGTCTGCAGGCATTTATGGCCTTCTCTTTACTAACTTCAAGTACTACAAAACAGGATTTGGGTTTCTCTTTGTTTGGGGGATTTGCATTGTTTGGCTTTCATTGTTAACCCAGACAGAGTTTTAATTCTTTTGAAAGCCTGAGTCTTAGTCTTGTCCATCCTAATTGGGAAATTCAAAAACCCGTTTTATTTGTTATTATCTATCGTCCACCTGGTCCTTACTCAGAGTTTCTGTCTGATTTCTCAGACTTTTTATCTGATTTAGTGCTCAGTTCAGATAAAATCATTATAGTGGGTGATTTTAACATCCATGTAGATGCTGAGAATGACAGCCTCAACACTGCATTTAATTTATTGTTAGATTCAATTGGCTTCTCTCAAAATGTAAAGGAGCCCACCCACCACTTTAATCATACTCTGGATCTTGTCCTAACATATGGCATAGAAACTGAAGACTTAACAGTATTCCCTGAAAGCCCCCTCCTGTCTGATCATTTCTTAGTAACATTTACATTTACTTTGATGCAGGGGTATTCAAATCCAGGCCTCGAGGGCCGGTGTCCTGCAGGTTTTAGATGTGTCTCTGCTTCAACACACCTGAGTCAAATATAGAAGTCATTAGCAGGACTCTGGAGAACTTGACTGCATACTGAGGAGGTAATTCAGCCATTTAATTCAGGTGTGTTGGATCAGAGACACATCTAAAACCTGCAGGATACCGGACCTCGAGGCCTGGATTTGAATACCCCTGCTTTAATGGATTACACAGCAGTGGGGAATAAGTTTTATTACAGTAGTGTTAAGGTGGACACAGTGACAGGCAGAATTGGACCCAAAAGCAGGACTCTGCAGAGGGACATGAACTAAAAGGACTTTATTCTAAAGTCAAAAACAAAAGTACAAAAATCCTTTTGGGAGCAAGACAGGGAACATAATCCAAGATGTTGAACCCTCACACACACACACACACACACACACACACACACACACACACACACACACACACACACACACACACACACACACACACACACACACACGCACACACACAGGTAACAAGACAATAGGGAACACCTGGGAGGGAAACACAGGAAGCAAAGCTAGACACACAACCAAAAATAAACCAAGAGCCAAACATAAGGAAACAACATAATACATTTAACAGAATATCACGGAACACAAAACACAAAGTGCTGGACCATAACAAGAAGTCTTTCTGAAAGTGCTGTAACTAAGTTTAAGGATCTAATTCCTTCATTATTATGCTCTTCAGTGCCAACACAGTGCAGAGCAGCTACCTAAACTCTGCTCCCAGTGAGGTCGATTATCTCGTCAATAGTTTTACATCCTCACTGCGTACGACTTTGGATACTGTGGCTCCTCTGAAAAGGAAAGCTTCAAATCAGAAGTGCCTGACTCCGTGGTATAATTCACAAACGCACAGCTTAAAGCAGATAACCCGAAAGCTGGAGAGGGAATGGCGTCTCACTAAATTAGAAGATGCTCATTTAGCCTGGAAAAAGAGTTTGTTGCTCTATAAAAAAGCCCTCCGTAAAGCTAGGACATCTTACTACTCATCATTAATTGAAGAAAATAAGACTACCTATTACACTGATACAATATTAATATAGCCACTGTTATTAAAACATGGGAGAATTTAATGGATTCTAATCAAGTGTTTGGTTAAATGAATGTTTTAAAGTCAGTTTTATTCTCTCAGCTGCAGCCTCAGAGGAGTTTAACAGCCTGAGAATAAGACAAGAATAAATCTAAAGACAATTTCAAACACAGATTTGGTCTTTGAGCAATTTTGAAATAAGGTCAACAAGTACAACCAAGTGTCCTTTTCAGGATCAGATATTAGTGCTTACAGAACAATAACATTGTTGGGAAACACATAGACAAAACTAGACCTTCCTACTGTCCGCACACAAAGCTCCAAGGGATCTTCCAGGAATGATGACACTGTTTTATGGAGAACTGATTGTCAGTAAATGGTTGCTGTGTCTTTGATGGTGTGTTCTTGAAGAAAAGACCCTCACTGACAAAGTCTTGATGCATATACAAAGTTTATTGCAAAAACACACAGTGTCAAAACAGACGCTTTTTTCCTTAGCTGCCTCTCATACCATTTTACTGATGGAAACTATATGCTCATTCTGAGCTATCCATTTTTGGACAAGGTCAAAGCAGGCCTGAACTCAAGGCCTTCATCCTAAAGGAGAAAACCCATACATAGATGCAGTTTAACATAGCAGTTTAAGTCATAGTAGATCAGACACCACATGGTGATTTCATACCCGCTGATCTCTAAACAGGAATCTAACATGCTCCCGAGCAGGTTATTTTCTCAGCAAGATTCCTCTTCTGTAAGCTGGTTTGCAGCCCTGTAAAGTCGTGCTAGTTCCACTTTTTCCTGATGCATAAGAGTCATAGATCATACCTGAGGCCTGTGTCACAGAAATAAAGGGCTTATTAGGCAGGACTGGTAAAGTAAACAGATGAGAGGAACAGGAAGGGGAAATGACACACGAACACATGCAGGAAATTTATAGATGAGTTTAGATTGTTATCAGAAGAATTTAACCCTCATTATTTCATTATGTGGCTACTGATTCAGTGACCTCACATCACTCAGCTTTTAACTATCCAGTGTACAGTGGACGCACACATGAAGGTATTTACCTGCTGGAAACAGACATATTATCCCTGAGACCTAATGGACTTAATATTTTACTGAAAAGTCATGAAGATGATGTTTCATGATGCTCCCTGCTGTGCTAAAGCAGAACATGAATCACTGATTAACACCAGCATCAATTCAGTGCTGCTGGTATATGTGAGATATACACATAAATCTAAGATGAAGCTAATGTGAATAAAAAGCTTTTATGAGCCTGACAGCCTAACGTATGTGATGTGATGGTGAATGTTTTTCTGTCCTGTGGCTCTTTGATGTCTGTGGGAGTTACAGAGTTTGCTAAAGGCTGTCTCATCTCTCAGTGTGCATATGTCAAACGCTTCACTGGAATGAGCCAATCACACAGGCCCACATATGTACTCTACTTAAGTCTTAAGGTCGTGTAAGGTTTGTGTATCTTACCTCACTGCGTCCAAGCAACTAATGTGTTTATATGAGCGCTCGCTTCGCTTTCCTGGCGCCAAGCAGAGGATGTGATGCAGATAGAGTTACTGTGGAGACACTTTGCATGAACATGACTCTCTGGCCTCAGTGAGGAGAGGATGGAAAGGACTCAGCCTGGATGTATGTATGTATCACGTGTATATACGTGAATAACTGAAATCAGTCCTTGGAGCCGTATTTCTCTCCCTTACAGGCACATTTATCATTAGTTTGGCTGCACTTTATCAAGAAAATGATATTCAGCATTTTGTATTTGTTAACCATAAAGAGTTATCTTTGAATATTAATATTTTCTGTGAAATTCAGTTCAAATGTATTTATACAGCTCCAGCAGCCCTCTCACAGACATTTCTATTATAAACCAAGCTCAGAGATACCAAAGCAAACAGGATGAAGCTCAAACTGCAGGACAGAGAAGACAAAAGTTACTGATATGGTTTAGGGCCACTTTAACCTTTGGAGCAGCAGGAGTTTCTCCAGAGGTTCCTAAATCAAAAAGATGGTTTGATGTCTTTCCTTTGCAGATGCACTGCGCTCTTGTTAACAATGACTCCACAGCGTTCCTGAATCCCTCCTGTGCCGGCTTTCTTGCTCTGTCTTCATGCGAGAATGAGGATATAAATGAAAATGATGCTTCTGTGTCCTGATTTTTATTCTTTCATGGTTTTTTTGTCACTTCAGACCCACAAACTGCTTCAGTGAAGCAGTTTGTGGGTCTGGTTTTGAAGTGTTTGAATTAAGTTTGACTTCAGTTCAACTGTAACTTCAGCTTTGTACCTTTTGCAGGTCCCGTCGGCACAGAGGAAGAAGTGGAATATAGTGACATCCGTGTCTGTGGCAACAGACAGGTTGGTAACTAACTGATGTTTGAGATTAATGATGAGTCTGTTACTGAGAAACATCACTGACAGCTACGCTGGCCAATCACAAATCAGTCCATCCTGCCTGCAGGGCAGATGGCATCATGCATCTCTTAGCAAACATAGTGTGTTTGCTCTCACCCAGTTCCTGGAAACTGAATACACAGAAATAGCAGCTGTCAGCACACAAAGGGCCACGTATATAGAGTTTTGAATACACTGAGAAAGCAGCAGCACGGTCATATTCAGAGCTGCATTAGAAAGTCTGTTTCCTTTAATGGTTAGAAATGTTAGTGGCTTTTTTTCATGTATATTCCAGTAAAAATCACAGAATATTGATATTCTGTAGGTGGTTGAGAATCAGCGGACCTTTTGTGCTCAGTTTCAGATCCATATTTTTATTTTTGGACTCTCCTTGGGTGTCTTTAACTGATTCCCATCTCAGATGATCACTGTTTACCGCATAATGCACCTCTGAGCAGCCCTTCAGTTCATCCTCTGTCTGAAACGAGCTGCTTTAGCTCTGACATCTTTCAGACAACTTCGAGCTAATTTGTTACCTGACTGTGGCTCAGGTGGTGGAGCAGGTCACAGTTCCCCCACTCCTCCAGTCCACATGCTGAAGTATCCCCGGGCAAGATACTGGACCCAGTGTGTGCATGTTAGGAAGCACTTAGGCATAGATAAAAGCTGTGTGTGTGTGTGTGTGTGTGTGTGTGTGTGTGTGTGTGTGTGTGTGTGTGTGTGTGTGTGTGTGTGTGTGTGTGTGTGTGTGTGTGTGTGTGTGTGTGTGTGTGTGTTGGAAAGTGCTTTGGTGTATAATCAGCAGTCCATTTACCGTACGCTCAGGCGTGGCTCTGTGCTCATATCCAGCGCTGTTTTCCTGACAGGAAAAAAAACTGAAAGCATTTCCTCTTATTTATTTATTCATGCTAAGTAACTCTGCTTGATATAAACAGGATGTACTGTAATAACAGGAAGACCCTGATGCTCTTACAGGAATTTCCAGATTAGGAAAGGTTGATGTTTTTTCCATTGAACGTTTCCAGACTGATCACTTGCTTCCTGCCTGGGTCAGAAGGAAGATCTGTTCCATTTTACTGCATTACTTACCGCCTGTGTCTTCCCTTCTCCAGGAGGGGGATTTACCGGATTCATCAACAACGATCGGCCACTCCGGCCTGACCACAGTGTATGATAAGCTGGAGGTTCATCGCATGATCTCAGAGTCTGTTGAGAATACTTGATAGCAAACATCAGACTTCACAAATTTCAGCTGTCTCCACAAACAGAAGCTCTCAGGTTTTGGTGTCATTTTTAGACTGGATTGTTTTTGTTTATATTTATTATCTTATTAAGTTCACTTTTCTCTGCTTCGGCCCGTGACATTTCTGTGTTACTGAATATGAGCTGTTCATTTCTTCTTGGGTCACACATTTCAATTTAATTCACAGCAAAGCTTGTTGTGAGCGCCTGCAGCTAATAAAAACTCTTTGCATGAGTGAATTTGAGAAATGAGTCGGTGATTTCCAAAATAACTGAAGACTTTCTTATTTAGAGGCACCGTCTGCACACCACAGCTTTGAGAAGATAGCAACACACTGTTTTAAAATAGTACACGCATAGTGTTAATATTAGAAGGAAGCCACACACGCACAAAGGTTTCTCTGTTTCACAGTTACAGACTGTGCTATGAACCGGTTTTTGCCTTCTTTGTTGTACAGTTACACACTCAGACTCATGTTCATGCAGAAATGGACACCCATATTCATCATTCTCGGGACACACTCACAACAGCAAATTATTTACTGCAGGTCTAATCAGTTCACATCAGAGGAACACGAGGGCCCTCTTCTCCATGGTTAACAACATAAAATAGTTGCTTCTCAGGTTCATGCTCTGCAATAACCTTTATGAAAATTTCCAGTCTGGTTTCCACCTTCTTCACCGTGTAGAAATAGCTTTCTCCGGCCACACTTGGTTCATTCAGCCCAGAAATTGCAAATCCCACCCATTTCCAGTTACCACCCACCTGATTCTGTGTTTACTTCCAGGAAATCAAATCCTGGTACTCCAGCATCTTTTTTCAAATTGAACATAGATGAAACCAAAGTTCTCCTCACTGGAACCAAATCCACTTTGCCTAACTTTCCTCACACTGGAATAAAAGCCCTAAAATACGATACTATCTGAGGTATGATAGATATGAATGTACATCCTTTACATATCCGGATAATATCCATCTAAACATCTGTGATGGCTCAGATCTTCCTGTATTATCTCCGGAAACATTATAGATCTGCCACGTATCCATAAAGTTGGATCTGCCATTCCAGAGCATTCTGGATCTTTCCGGATACAGGCCCTTTGTGTCCAGTGTCAGTTTCTCCCTCCCTTCAGGTTAAGAGTCTGGGTGTTATCCTTGACAGCACGCTTTGTTTCCGGCCTCAAATCAGCAATGTCACTCGGTCCTCATACTTCCATCTTCATAAAATTAACCATCTCCATCCATCTCTCACACCCAATAGTACTACCATCCTCATACACACCTCGGTTACGTCCCACATCAATTACTTTAACTCTTTTCTCTGGTATTTCTTTCAAGTCCATAAATAAACTTCAGCTGGTCCAGAACTTTGATGCTGCATCATTACCAGAACTCCCTCCATAAGTCACATCACAGCTGACTTTCATCAGCTTCACGGTCTCCCAGTTAATAATCGTATTGATCTCAAGATTCTGCTCCTCAACTTTAAGGCAATGCATAACCTCGCTCTGCAGTACCTCCCATTATTATTATTGTTAGTATTATTATTATTATAGTTGTGGTCATTGTGATGTCAGCCACTGGTTTGTGAGACTATGATGTGTTCAAAAATATTTTTTTTATTTATGGTTTCCTAATCAATGTCCATGCGTAATGCTAATCAGTAGCATATACAGCTAAATGTATTTTCATGGTTACAGCACACTTCTACACACATATCCTGTGATAAAGTACAAACACTGTGGTTATCATATAACAGTCCTAATGGCATATTTGATGTGAACGTCTCTGTTTTAAACGTTGATGGATTAAACATTTTTCTAGGAGCTCTTTGGTGTGCGGACCTCCTCCTTTTTTTATTGAGTTTTGCTTGGATCCAGCACCCTAGTTAATTTTTGGATGTGCGTGTTTCTCTTTTATTAAGTATATTAATTGATGTGGTAACTTTTTTAAATTAATTTGTTCAAATTAATAAAAAAGACTGAATTTAATGACTGAGTAAAGACTGAAACCAAAAGAGAGGTTGCAAAACAGAAACCTTCCAAGCCTGTGGGCTGTAATCAGAAACAATCACTGGGGAACATCAAGGTAAATGGGCTACTTCTTATATATCACTTTTCTACTCTAGCTGAGCACTTTATACAACACGTGATCTGAATGCACTGAATGTTAAAAAGTCTGTTTGCAGTAATCTCAAAATGTGCAAAGAAGGAGGAGAATCTGAGGCACAGGATTCAGGTACTGTACTGTCTGAATTAAAAACACAGTTCAAACACAACAAACGATACAACGATACGAGGAATGGGAGGAAGGGCGGTGCAGTCAGGCAGGAGAGGAGTGAATTGCTGGAATACACTGAAACCAGAGCCAGAGGAAAATCCCCTGCGACACACATTAGTTAACAACCACACACACACACACAGAGCCAGTCAACAGGCTGTAGGCTTACATTACCCTCTGTAGGCTTACATTACCCTGACAGATGATGTTTCTTACTGGAAAAACTGAGAAGGAAGAGAGAACAAAATATGATTTACAGGTACAAAACAAATGAAACAATAGCACCACATTAAAGACCAAACATAAAAGACCAGAAACAGAAGGACAGGAAACCTGAGACTGAAAAAGAATGAGGTCATCAGAAGTGTCTGACACACCTGTTATTCTATCCCAGTGATTCTCAACTCCAGGCCTCGAGGGCCGGTGTCCTGCAGGTTTTAGATATGTCTCTGCTTCAACACACCTGAGACAAATATAGAAGGACTCTGGAGAACATGACTGCATACTGAGGAGGTAATTCAGCCATTTGATTCAGGTGTGTTGGATCAGGGACACATCTAAAACCTGCAGGACACCGGGCCACGAGGCCTGGAGTTGAGAATCACTGTTCTATCCAAACCCTTCTCTGTCCTCGCTGCTGCCATCGGCCAAAAAACTGAACAAAAGGCAGGATGTGACTTACTGGTTCATGGGAAATATTTAAAACAATGGAACACTAGAGACTGGCAGTAAACTTATCTGCCAGCATTTTACCCATGAAATACATCTGGTGATGTTTTTTAGAACCAATTTGCATTTTATTTCCTACATCCTCATTTATGGAAGGAAAAACAACTTTCAGGGATGAGAAAGCTCAACATAAACTGGAATATAATGCAGTGAGGATCTCTGACAGTCTGCATTACCATCAAATGTTTCTCATCCCATATGATCCGTGAATCAGCACACAGGAATGATTTCTTGCTGCAGATGTGAGAGTCAGCATACAGAGTTGGTGTAAAATCAGTCTGCTTTTTGTCTTTAGTTTGGAGAAATAACCTGATCAATGTGCACGTGAAGCCATTCATTTATTTTTCTCCCCTTAACTGATATTAATAATTTATTATCAAACTAAATTAATGAAAACAAGACAGAAAACAGGACTGCAGGTGACTCGACACAGAGTCCCAGAGACAAGATAAAATACTTTAATTTTTTCCTTTATTAATTCAAAAAGTTGGCAAATTCCTGTGTTACAGCAGCCAAAAATTAAACAACTTATAACAAATTATTTTTTATTATTAATGCATTGAACAAAGACATATAGAGGATGGACCTTAAGCCTCCACCTCCTGTCATGACTGGCACAATGAGGATCGTAATGCAGACTCTCAGGCAGACTGAGGTAAACCAAAAACTGAACCTTCATTAAGGTCAATGAGAATCCAAAGTTACAAAACTCCATGAAATAAAACAGCAACATCAAGCCACAAAATTCCAGAAACCACAGCGAGGACACGGGGATGACAGCAGGAAGGATTACAGGTGCCAAGACAAAGGACTGAGAGGAAGACAGGACTATATATATACACTGAAGGGCAATCAGGGAAAACAAGACGCAGGTGCAGAAAATCAAGGCAGTGAGACAAGGGGGAAGTAAAGCTAATCCCAAGACACTGACGACAAGTAACTACCAAAATAAAACAGGAAGTGAGACTCATAACTGACTGGGGAAACACAGACACATGAAGGAAGGATAGGATAGGACAGGAAACACTGAGGGAATAAAATTAACTTCCAAAAACAGTAACTGAAGCTAAACATTCAAGACTGAAAGCATTAAAGAATAACAGGAAGGCAAAAAATGAACAAACTAATAATCGAACAGAAAATATTTAGTAATAAAACTTAAAGTGAACCAGTGAACCTCTGTAGCCAATCAGGAAGAGTGATGAACGAGAGACAGGTTAATGAGGATGATTAAAAACACAATTAAGGCTAAACGTACAAACACACAGGCACAGCAGAAAAAAACAAAAACACCCAAACAGCAGACCTCCTCCTCCCACATTTGTTGCAGGGTCATTTATTCTGAAGCATTTTTCTACCACACCCTGCCTCATCATCTCTGCAGCTCCACCCTTTCTACCCTCTTTATGGTGTGGCAGTGGTTCCCAAAGTCAGGAATGCTGCGGCTTTCCTCTTTCTCTTGTCTGTGTTCCTTCCCTACCTGTGGCACACCTGCTCCCAGTCAACACTATTAATCACTCCCTTCCCCACATCCGTCTGCCGGCTTTGTTGAAGCCCTTTAGTGAGTTCCTCTTTTGACTCTCAGTAGTATTTGAGGCGTGTTTTCCCTCCAGCCCTGTCAGAAACCTTCCTGCAAACCCCCCCCACCCCCCACCCATGGATCACCATAACATGTTTTCAGCTTGGTGAACCATTTATTGAGTTGTGTATGATTCAAAGTCTGCTCTGTAGCTAAAACTGAACAGAACCACACCAACAATGGTATCAGCCAATATCAGATATCAGTTATTAATATTTATCTGTTCTGTGCTGGGTGGGGTTATTGTGATGAAGGGGTGAAAGGACTGAATGAAGATTTGTGTTACCCTGGAACAAAGTGTGGACTAAAAACAGACAAAAACCGAGCAAACAGACAGAAAAATATCAGCCACAGTATCATCAGCTCAGGATTTCACAAACACTAAAAATAAAAATCACAAATTTTGGCCAGAGGGGACCGTTTCCTTCTCACAGACCCACTGCAGGTACTGAGTACAGGTCTCTCCGCTCCATGAGTCCCGCTGGCCAGCTTGAAAGCTGTTAAAAGCTGCACACTCCTGAGTCTGTCTGGAGTGATAATATGGCCATGTATTTTTCCAGTACCTAGAATGAAAGCACATTCAAACTCCAGTGAGACAGATATGAGTAATAACTGTCATGTAATTTCAAAGAGATGAAAATGTTCTAATCAGATGTTCTATCCTTTAACACCCACGTGGTTCCTGTATGTCTTCCATCAGTCCACGTCCATGAACCTCCAGATGATTTACTTAAACCAATCCAAAACTTCAAATGAGCTCCGAGTTGATTTAGAAACACCTTAGGGAGAGAAAAACGACTTTACCACTTCACATTTAACACACACGTGAACAGTAAGTTACTGTAACGCACACAGAAGCTCACCATTTCCTCCCAGCTGGTAATGATCACCAGGTTTGCTCCTTGGTTTAAGCACTGCTGTCTGCTGGAATCCCATGTGTTCACTGATGGAGAGAGGAGGTAACAGCTGCAGCCAAACTTCTTCCATCCATAAGGACAAACTCCTGAGGAAAACGGAGAATCATCACAGCATGTGAGGAAATAAGGACACGTAGCAGCTGTATGACCTGGGGAACACCTAACTACATGTCTCATAATTCCCATAATAAGAAAACCGTGTTTAAAGGGAGTGTTAATAATGTCGTCTTGTTTCTTTAGCGTTTACAGAACTGGATTAAAAATGCGTGTTTTATCTTTTTTAACTTAAGTCCCACGAGTCTCACCTTTGACGGGTCCCTGGATATAAATTTAAAATGGTAAGCTGTTCAGTTTCATAATTGCTCTTAAAATGTGTTAATGTGTTGTCTGAATAGGGATGACCTCAGTGAGAACATTTTCACATGAGGTAACATAAATGTGGGCAATAAAAACTGATTTCATAACCAGCTGTCACTGAATGAATGCAGCTCATAGTGGGTGTTTCATCAGTGAAAACGTTGCATTTATTGTGGATCTGTTTGGCTGCCTGGTCCTTAAATTATTGGCTTTTTCTGGTTTATTTCAACTCTGTGGGTCTCAAAACAGTCTCAAAACTGGTCTCTTAAAAACATTTCAATTAACTATCTCAAAATAAAAAGAAATACAATTTTAGACAATCCTTCATTTGGTGAAGGTTTCTCATACTCATCATGTGCAGGATACTTTTGTCGTATTGGTGGCCTCCTAAAATAAAATACTGTGGGCAGACTGCAGGTTTCCAGGTCACTCAAACTGTAAGATCTTAACATGAAATGTTTTCTGGTTTCTTTCACATTATCTGACATGAGGTCATCTGTGTGAGACGGGTCCTCACCGATGTTATTCAGAGTTCTGCTCAGCTCCACGGCTGCCTCCTTTAAACTGGTTTGTAACTGCTCTCTCTCATCAGTCAGGTTCTGGTTTCTGGTCAGCAGCTGGTGTTTCTCAGCCGTGTGATTGGCCAGTTCCCTGGAAAGCTCACTGAATACTGTGTCATCTGAGCAGCAGAAAACAGAGTGAATAACACATGCAGTGCATGTCATCACTGGACTTTAATGCAATCTGTTCTTCCTCTTTCTGCTTCACTTTTTTCTCTCTGTAGATACTCACATTTCACAGCGACTGCAATGACTGCGGTCAGCAGCAGGAAGCACAGCAGCCCCAGACAGACTGATACCCCCTTCAGAGGTGACCGAGTTTCAGTTTCCTCTTCAGCCTCAGAGCGTGTTCCCACTGCTTTGGTTTCTGCAGGTGCACAGTTTAGAGGTTACAGAGCCTCGATGCTCAATGAATTTCTCTTTCCCAGGCTTAAGTGCTCATTAATAAATTCCTCATTAATTTAACCTAAAGCCATTCAGACTCAGTTTAATGTGCTGTACCCATCACTATGGAGATATTAAACTATATTCAAACAACTACCTGCCGTGCACACACAGTGATATTTTCTGTATTTTTACAGCGGTTCACTGAGAATTTTTGATTTTGGTTCTCATTCCTGTTCCTCCTGTCATACTGTGTACATTTGTTTTTTCCTCCATTACTTTGTGTTTTATTCCTGAGGTTGGTTTGATGTGTAGCTGTCAGCACTTTTATTTCCCTCCTGTGTTCCTTCCCTCACCTTTATTATTGTCTTTACTGGGTTCACCTGTGCCTTATTGTAGTTGGTGTATTTAGTCTTGATGTTCTCCTTCAGTATTTGTGAGGTTCTTAGATTTTCTCCCTCCTGTGGATTCCCAAACAGTGTCTCCCTTGTTCTCATCTCAGTTTGGGGTTTTTATGCATTGGCATAATTACCCTGATAAATGCAGTGTCATTACATTAATACATTAGTGGCTGCAAACACTGACAGATTACAGATATCTTGCAGTGTCACTCCAACACGAGTCCTCTTCCTCTTCGTGTGTGTAGCTCACTTCCTGTTTTGGTCTAATTTTTTCTTTTAGTTATATAATGTCTTAAGAACCGCAGATGTGTAAGCATATCAATGTGTATCAGTTAAAATGATTCTGGATAAGGTTGAATTTAATATATTACTTCCTTAATTAAACACACAAACACACATTGAGGTCTTACAGTTGTTTCTGTTCTGTCCACTAAACCTGAGCTGTTCAGTTCACTTCATCAAAGGCAGAAAAAATCATTTTCCCTGTGTTTGGTATTTTTGCTTCAAACTGACTTTAAATGAGTCCTTTTGTACTTGAATAGCTTAATAATTTTATCTTATTAAAAACTTAAATCATCACTGTCAGCCGGAGGAATCGTTAAACTTCATCATCAGTCTCTACAGCAAACTATTCCTTCTTTTGTTTATTGTTGTAGATTTCTAATCCTTTCATATGTCATGCTGCACATACTATATGCACAATATTTTGAAGACCTACTGGTTTCCTCTGGTCCTTGGTGTTCAGTTTTTCCCCGAATCTCACGCAGCTCCTGCAGGTTGACATAAACTGATTCTTCTGACTCCATCAGAGCAGCTCCTCAGTCAGCCTGCTCACACAGACGTGTGGCCCAATCTGCCTCCCTGAATGTGCAACCGTCGATCTGTCTCGTGAGGTCAGACGTGGGTATGGAAGTTATAAAGAGAATCACACGGAGGTTTCTGTTCCATATGATGTGGTCATTGTTAATATTTTTAAGGAAATAACCCAGAATTTAACATTTTTCCAATTATTCTATTTTTTCCCCACTGATGTCAAAGAAATACAAAAAATACACAAACACGAGCCTTTAGATTTCAAGCTGTCCTAAAAGCTCCCTGAAAAGCCTTCAGCTGATCCAAAATGCTGCAGCTAGAGTACTGACAGGGACTAGAAAGAGAGAACAGATTTCTCCCATATTGGCTTCTCTTCATTGGCTCCCTGTTAAATCTAGAATAGAATTTAAAATCCTTCTCCTCACATACAATAATAAACAGGCCCCATCTTATCTCAAAGACCTCATAGTACCATAACACCCACTACAGCATTTCACTCTCAGCCTGGTTAGCACTGCTGCCTCATGGCTAGAAGGTCTGGGTTCAAATCCACCTTGGCCCGGGCCTTTCTGTGTGGCGTTCTCAGCGTGGGTTTCTTCGGGTACTCCGGTTTCCTCCCACAGTCCAAAGACATGCAGTTACTGGGGTTAGGTTAATTGGTGACTCTAAATTGCCCACAGGTGTTTATGGTTGTCTGTCTCTCTGTGTTGGCCCTGTGAGTGGCTGACGACCTGTACAGGGTGTACCCTGCCTCTCGCCCTGTGCCAGCTGGGATAGGCTCCAGCCCCCCCGTGACCCTGAACAGGATAAGAGGATGAACTGAATTTATACACAACAGCTTACAGGTGAATGTGTGCACCGCCTAAAGGTGTCATGTTTTAGTGTGGACCCAAAAGCACCAAATCACAGAAACAGTTGCCTAAAGGTGCTTTACACTGAAAAGTAAAGATATAATAATACAGAGAAAACCCAACAGTCAAAACGACCCCCTATGAACAAGCACTTGGTGACAGTGGGAAGGAAAAACTCCCTTTTAACAGGAAGAAACCTCCAGCAGAACCAGGCTCAGGGAGGGGGGGTCATCTGCTGGAGATGGGAAGCTTGACTGATTGTTTCGATGCTGTGTGGAGATTATGAAGCGCAGATATTTACACGGCTCTAAAGTGCGGTTCAAAACACCCACATCACTAACCATGGCTGATTGAGGTTTTTGTGTGTTTCACAAAAATTGTGCATCATGTTTTGTTTTCTACAGGGTTTAAGGCACACACTCTGCACGATTTCAAGACTTTACAATTGAATCAGGGAATTCATTTTTTTCTCAAAAATTCCAATTATGAAACCAGGAACTAAAAGTAAAGAACTGTGCATCATATTTTGGGACTTGGTGTTATATTAGTTAAAGTATGACTCTTACATCATGGCTCCAGTTTGAGCAGGACAATAAAAATCTTCTCTGGTACAAAAACGATTCGTGGAGTTGCTGCCTTTATGAATTCACTGATTCAGTATTTTGGAGACACTTATGACAATTGTCCCATACTGACACCTGTAGGAGCTGTAGGACGGCCTTAGAGAAGGATTTAAAGATCAAATAAGTGAACAAAGCAGATTTTATAACAACATCATTTTAATTATACAGTGAATCAAAATGGGAAATTGATGAATGACGTCTAACAGCAACATACACAACAGCAACTAATATACACACATCCACAGAGGATTTTATTAAAATCAGTTGTGCAGTCTGATGGAGGCTGGTCTGAGGCAAGCTTCCTGTTACGAAGCTTCACAAATGCAGTAATATTTTAGTCACGTTTTGTCCTCCTCGTGTACAGAATACAGAGGAAGAAGTATTAGATGTTGCTCCTAATAAAGTGTACAACATTTAATTCATGGTGTTCTATATAATACAAACTGTAAGATATTCAATAGCATCAATATTCCATCAGATATAAACAGCATTAAGCATATATGCTGCAGCTTTGTCTAAAGAAAGGCACACGTGAACCTGATAAAGTCTCTAATGAATAATCAAACTTTTAAAATGCATTTAACAGCAATAAAGAAACACTGAAGGGGTGCCTGGGTGGCTTGGTGGTGAAGCCGGCGACCACATACACATGCCGCGTCCCGGCCTGTCGCCAACCCACCCGCGTGTCCTCCCCCGTATCTTTCCCTCATTTCCTGTCTCTCTCCACTGTTGATAAAAGCTGCTGTGGCCAAAAATGCAAAAAAAAAAAACATTGAAGGCTGCTTATAACTGATGTATAAAGGGAAAGTTAAAAATTGATTTTAGCTGCAACTCATGAGCCCTTTATAAACTGTATTTATGAAATAACGGCCTTAAATGTGATTCTTAGGGGGAATAAGTGTAATTTGTAGTAAAATATTCTCACACACTTTTACTAATAAAATAGCGCCCTCTTCTGTTCTGTCCTATAAAAGCAAACTTTCACCAGCATCAGCAAATCTTTACATTAATGTGCCTCATTGTTTAGATCAGGACCTCCAGTCTTTGGTGACCTCATGTAGTGTTTCACCTCTTTTCACTCTGCTTTTAATCATTAGTTGTTATTAATCTCTGGCTCTCCTCCACAGTGTGTCAGTGTTTGTCCCTCTCAGCTCAATGATTCGATTTAAAAACAAAATGTAAATTTAGGGCAGTCATCGAGCTGGGTAAATGATGACCACAAATGTGATCAAAAATGATCAATTTTATATAAAAATACACACGGTCTAAGAGCAAGAAAGAAACAAGGGGAGAAAAATAGGAGAAAAGATAAGAGGAAGAGCGCAAACAGAAAAACACAAAGATTCACCAACTGTTCCACCTGCAAAAATAAATATTAACATGTAAAAGTTATATTTATTGGTCCTCTGGATTCAAATGGAGGCTCTGCTCTTTATTTACCTGTTGCCATGGTGAATCATGGTATCAGGGCTCCATTGATGATGTCTTTCTTCGTCCACTCACTGAAAACTGAAAACTTTGAGTTTCCATTTCAGAATGAATAAACTCTGTTTAAACTGCAGTTTGCTGAAGCTGCTTCCTGGAACAGGAAGTGAGCGTACCTGCTCACAGAAATGTTTCACTGAAATATCAAAATTTAAATCAAGATTTCAAACATCAGTCTTTACAGAGTCATCTGAATGATTTTATGTCTAAAAGGACTGTATATACTTCTTGATCCTGAGGTTTTAATTCAGTCTGTTAAAAAAATGAAGCAGAAATGCAGGAAAATCAAGGTTAGGATCTTTACACAATCATTAAAATTTAAATTAAAAAAATAAATTTTCCTCCAGTGTGGAAAATAGTAAACATACAGCACACAGTCTGGAGTCCATTATTCCAAAAGTTCATCTCCAGCCATTTCAGATCCTCAGAAATGTGACATGTGATGCTGTGCGTGAGTTTTAGAAGACGTAATCCAGCATGATGTGTGTATGCCGGTGACTCGGAGTCCAGCGCCGGAACGTCGGAGTCCACCGTAGTCTCACCTGCACCATGTCTTCATTCATGTCTTGGTTCCACCAGCTCCTCAGAAACCACATCAGACATTTGGCTGCTAAGTAGAGCGCTCCAGCACCGAGAAGACACCTGAGGAGGCTGAAGCCATCGCCTCCATCCCACTTCTTTGGTTTCTCACTAAAAGCTGAAGACAGAAATTCACAAAGAGTCAAACACCTATAAAATATCACTCTTACAGTCATGCTGCTGTAGGCCTAGGCTGCTGGGGGGTTCCTATGATACACCGAGTGTTTCTTCTTATTCACCTCTTTTCACTCTGTATTTAATCATTAGTTATTATTAATCTCTGGCTTTCTTCCACAGTGTGTCTTTTGTCCTGTCTCTCTCCCCTCAGCCCCAACATGTCGCAGCAGATGGCTGCCCCTTCCTGAGTCTGGTTCTGCTGGAGGTTTCTTCCTGCTAAAAAGGAGTTGATGGCAGAGCACCACCAGGCGTGCAGCCTGCCAGACCCTCCCACAAAGGACTCACAGAGCAGCAACTCTGCACTCTGAGAGCACAAATGGGGATAAGATGTCTGTTGATGTCTCAAAAACTGGACGACTCACCAAAACAGGCGATAACAGTGATTCACAATGTGTGTGCCGGGGGCCCCTGGTGGGCCACAAAGTTACTGCAGGGGGGGGTCACAGTAATAACAGAAATTCAGTTTGAAATTACTCACAATTATGCATTGTTACATATTTATATAAATGTATTTATGTCTATAAAAAGTGAATTAAAATGGTAATAGGAGGAGCTTAGTTTGTGATGTTACTCTGAATTTGCTGCTGTTGTTTTGAAGTTTGTGTCTCAGTGGCGAATGGGTCACATATTGGCATTAGCACTCTACATATGACTGGGTAGTATGACTGTAGCAATTTATAGTCAGCAGCCTGTGTTGTTTATTTTTATTTGATTCATGTGAAGATTTAAGACTGGGGGGGGGCACTCTTGACTCTGGGGCCCCGTTTACACGATGCCGTTTTCACTGGAAACGGTGTCGTTTTGATGTGTTTCAGCCTTCCGTTTACACGATAGCGTTTCAGAAACGATCCGCGTTTACACGATGACATGTGAAACGATGAAAACGATGTAGTTCCCATGCCAGGCCACAAGTTGGCGTTGGTTTTCTCTTTGCAAGGTTTGTTTACGCAAGACGCGCATGCGTGGAGTGACACAGTAGGTAGTGCGGCAAATTGCTCATTACTTACAAAACGGCCAGTGTGAGAAGTTTTGTGTGGACTGACGATGAGGTTGGATCGCTGGTGCCCACAACGCTGAATTACAAAACGGTAAAAACACAAGAAAAGCATAAGAAGCACTTGTGAATCCACGAGTACTGTTTATCAATTTGCACATGCGCGAAAAACTGTGGCCGTCGCAACCATAGTGCGCATGTGCGAGTCGCCCGTTTTCAAATCACCCCGGTTTCAAGTGTTTACACGAGAACGCAAGCCGGTGCGTTTCTGAAACGCTCGACTCTGGACCCCGTTTCCGAAACACATCGTTTTCACTCCGTTGTCGTGTAAACGGAAGGGCGAAACGCATCAAAACGACACCATTTCAAAATGAAAACGGTGTCATGTAAACGGCACCTGGGAATGGTTGGTCTAGAACAGGGGTCATTCAGGCTTAATCTGCGGCTTTGTGCGGCTCGTGGAAGTAAATTATAAGTATCCAGTTGTAGTGCATTTTATTTTTCTCAGTTCGGTTTTTGTTGTAGTTTTAAACTGGAACATTACTGTGATCTTGAAATATTAAAATAAAATCATTTTATTTATCTATTTATTTTTGTTTCTCAATATATGCGTCACTCGCGGTAGCCGCTTCCGGAAGCCGGTAGCCGCCCGGCTTCTGCTAGTATTTGCGGCTCTCACTGCTTTGTTCTCCATGGAAACTGGGTTCAAATGCCTCTTTCCGGATTACAGGTTGCCGACCCTTGGTCTAGAAGGACAGAAAGCACTGCAGGCCAGAGGGAAATTCATTTGATTTTAGGGTGAACTGTTCCTTTAATGTTACTGGTTTCTGAGATCGTCATCTCTCAATTTGGTTTGTGGCGCTAACAGCACTGATCAATAACCTTTAAAACAATCCATCACTGGGCTAACGTCCACAGCTTTTAAAGGGACCATCAGCAGAAGGTTGCTGCTGTTTGTTGTGGATTTTCTAAAAACAGGTCATGATGATCTTTAACTCTGAAGTGACTGGACGTCTTTTTTAGGTTCTTGAAGACGTTTATCTGCAAGATATCTGCACCTCTGGAAAAAGAAGTCCAGTTTTCTTTAACTCAAACACTTAACCTACAAGAAATTTGACATTTTCGTCCAAGAAAACCAAAATGACAAACCAACAAATGAAACTCAGACTAAATAGAAGCTAAAACTATGCAGGAAAATATACGAGGAAAAAAAATACTTTTGGTGAACTGACCCAAAGAAGCCAGTCACACATATTACAGATTTACATTAAAATATTTCATAAACTCAACCCTGACTGCATGTTTACCTTCATAAGGCTGCTCCCAGCTGGACTGCCAGTATCTGTAGTAGTCAGTAGTCAGTCTGCTCTGTGAGGTTACATCACTGTAGTACCCGTGCTGGTTGTAGCTGCAGGGATATGAGTAGACCTGCTGAGCTGCTGCCGTGGGTCTGCTGTAGTTCTGCACCGCATTGTACATTTGCTGAGCTGGAGGGTCTGAGTAGGGGATCTCTTCTATACCCTGGACCACGCTTACATAGTAGCCCATTTGGATGAGGAAGGTGGTGAGGTCCAGCTGCGGGTTCTGCAGAGCCTGGATCAGTTCAGAGCTGATTTCATAAGTCCTGTCGGACCTGAACCTCCCAAACATGGCAGCGTCGTGCTCTGTGACGTACACCGTCTCCACCACCCGGGTCTTCACCCGGTAACCAATGATGATGCGGTCAATATTGTAATTGGTGCCTTTGCCACCCGACCTATAATTTTCCCTCACATATGCCGGGAGGTTTGCAGAAGCAGGGTAAGTTTCTGTGTTCAGGTTGCCAACCTCGAAGTACGTAACCTGTAAAGAGAGTGAGTAAGGAGGATGAAGGGTGACGAGTGTGCTCTCAACATTAAAGAATGAATTAAAATGACAGCTGTGTCACCATCAGATCTGCTGCTCGCTCACGACACCTGGCTTCAAAAAGTGACAGTGAAAACACGAGACTTCGTATATCAATCAAACCAGTGGGTGATGGCACAGTGGCTATGTCCATCTTTTATATACAGTCTATGGATGTAAGTGCCTGGTGCCACATTTGTAGTTCTTTCTTCAGTTCTTTTACTTTATTATAATCAGTGACTTTCATGTCTCTTATTCTATTGTGTCCTCCTCATGTTTGTCATAGTCTAGGAGCTGAGTCATAACATTGTGTTTGCATGTTACTGGATTCCTGGTTCCAGTTCTAATTCTAACATCAGAACTTGATGAGTTTCTGCCTCACTGGGAAATCTCAGCTTCAAACTCCACTTCCTGTTGGACACCAAGACATCTTCTTCTTTCAGCTGCTCCCTTTAGGGGGCACCATAGCCAATCATCTTCCTCCATCTCATCCTATCCCAGCATCCTCCTCTATCACACCAACCCTCTGCATGCCCTCCTTCACTACATCCAT
Organism: Amphilophus citrinellus; assembly: GCA_013435755.1. NCBI lineage: Eukaryota > Metazoa > Chordata > Actinopteri > Cichliformes > Cichlidae > Amphilophus > Amphilophus citrinellus. The sequence goes on along the minus strand of CM024197.1, from coordinate 2,096,844 downwards.
GAACCTCCTCTGAGGTCTTCCTCCTGCCTGGCAGCTTCATCTCCACCCTCCCTCCTCTGCACATATCCAAAGCATCTCAGCCTCTCTGACTCAGAGCTGTCCCTCTGATGGACTCATTTCTCATCCCGTCCAGATCTGAGCACCTTCAGCTCGGCCTCCTGTCTTTGTGTCAGAGCCACCGTCATCACAGCAGTTCTCGCTACCATCCTGTAAACCTTCCCTTTTACTCTTGCTGCTGTCCTTCTGTCACAGATCACCCCTGGCACTCGTCTCCACCCGCTCCACCCTGCCTGCACTTTCTTCTTCACCTCCACTATTAACATGCTCTTCATTCAAAATTACCCCACTTCATTTCCCTTCCTTTCTACACCATGGTAGAACAGCATGACTCCAGCTCTGACGCTCCTGGCTTTGCTTCCCTCCCACCTGGTCTCCTCCACACACAATATATCTACCTACCTTCTCTCCATCATCTCAGCCAGCTCTCCACTCTCACCTCCACACGCCTGCCTTTCCTTCTCTTCTCATTTCACTTACAATAAAATGTGGACATTTTTATTATTCAAATTCCAACTGAGAGCACAAAACATCAAACTGAAGGTGAAATGAGTGTTTTTACTCCTCCAAAACCAGCTGAGTGGTTCCCTAAGAAGAACCAAACTGATCTTTACTTGTGAAATTCCCAAACGGCTCCTTCGATGAAAGCAGAGAAAATGAATCCGAACTTCACACCTTACTCCTGCCCTTCCTGGACCTGCTCAGAACAGGCAGAAGCTCCTCGATGTTTCCAAACAGGTGGAAGCCGCAGAAGCCGTTCTCCGGCTGACAGTCTGAGACCAGCTGTGGAAACACATCCGGTCACTTCATGTGTTAGTCTGAGTCACAAAGGTGTAACACTTACACACAACATTTAACTGGAAATATCAATACCACTGCAGTGAAACTGTCCACAGTTTGTGACCTCATTTGAGGCACAGCAGGTTTAGCAGCATCTAATAGGTCACTGGTGACCCCCCTGAAAGCAAAAATCTGTACTGCCAAAATCAATGGGCACAACTTCATTTGAATGGTAACATGTTCTAATAGGTCTCTGCAAGTCAGAAATGATGCTGAATAACTATTATGGCCTCCAGTAATTAAGGTAATTAATTAGAGTCCTGCTTTCCTTTTCACAACAGGACTCTCGTTTCGTCCTTTTAGTGCTGTTTTGTCTCATTATTATGACCCCTCCCCTTTCCAATATCGTTCAGCCAGGAGGTTTTTGGCGGGTCGTCGAGAGAACGAGAGATTTTTGGTAGGAAGGTGAACCCAGTTCAGCTGCTGGGTAACACTGAAGAACAACAAAACACTTTAAACTGTTCAAAAGATTTATCATGTCAAATAATCACTGAGTATAAATGAAGTTTTGAAATCATAAAGAAGACCTACACTTTTAGTTTCAGAAAATTTGCTTATTTACTTCATAATTAAAACAAAACCCATCGTACTCCGAACCCTCAGGGAGCTGGAGACCTGCTGGTGGTAAAAAGTTCTGCCTACATGTCTAAATTCTGTTGAAAAAAGCCGTATTTTCAAGTTCTTATAAAAACTTGAAATCAACTCATGAAGTCATGTTTATCCAGCAGGAGATTTTCAGAGCTCTGAATCACTGGAACTGAACTTGTTCCTGTTTAACTGTGTGCTGCATGCTCAGCTGATTTGTGTATGGATATTCACTGGGATGGCACGGTGGTACAGCGGTTAGCACAGCTGCCTCACAGTAAGAAGGTTCTGGGTCCAAGTGTGCTTTTCAGGGCCGCTGAAGTGGAAGAGCTGCACTTTGTTTTTTCAATCAAATTCTGACCTAAACACATTTTCACCTTTTACTTTTCAACCACATCTTAAACTTCTGTAAACATCTGACCATCATCGTTGCTGGGTGGGTTTACAATAACAGAATAAAAGGAAAAATCTCATTCTTTAATCTAATCTAGGATCTTACCTTCATTGTAACCACCAACTTGACCTCCCAGGTCACACACTGGTTGGAAAACCAAAAGAGCAGCTGGAGGCCGTGTCGTGGAAAAGGACGCCCGAACCCTGAATCCATCAGGTTCTCCAGAGTGCAGAGCTGCCAGTGAACCATGGTGGCGCTGAAGACACTGACACACACTGACACACACTCACAGCCTTATTCCACATGCAAAAAATACCCTCAGGACGCTTTGTTTTCACTGTAAGGAGGCACCGTGATGCTTTGGCCAAATTTTAAAAACTATAGCTTTACTGTAATAGATTACATGTGTGATACTATTGTAGATAATCAGTCCGGAGCAGTTATTATTTAGAGGCTCTCTCCACTGTTGGACACGCCCGCTCTGAGAGTAATTCATGCCAAAAAAAAGTTAAATAACACAAAGTTAAAGGCAAAGTTAAAGATGGAGCTAAATTTTTTTGTAGATCTTGCAAAAAAATATTATCATAAATGTGTTGTGACAGCTCTAATGTGTGATAATTACAATGAGAACCACAAATACAGGAAAATAAACACACACACACACACATACAGAGAGAGAGAGAAAAGGAAGTGAAGTTCAGCATTTTACATTTGAACATGTTCACAGTTTTACATTTTTTTCTGTATGCAGAAATATCCAGATGTATGTAAAATTATACATATACAGCATTGTGCAAAGTTCTTGAGTCACCTGTAATTTCTTTATAGCTTGAAATTGAATATTTGTTGTTGAACATTTGGTGTGACCGCCTTTATTCTTCAGCAGTCTGAACTCTGTGAGGCAGCTTCCTGTCTTTTCTTTAAGCAGACTTCAGGAACAGTTCTCCAGGCTTCTTGGAGAACATTCAGAGCGCTTCTCTGTTCTGTTCTCTGTCAGGATGATCCCACACTGCTTCAGTAATGCTGAGATCCGGGCTCTGGGGAGGCCAATCCATGACTGATGGTGTTCCACTGTGTGTTTTTCTATCCAGGGATGCTTTTACTGCACTGACAGTGTGTTTGGGATGATTGTCATGCTAAAAAATGAAGCTGTTGCCAACCAGAAGCTTTCCAGATAGTGGATCAAAATCTGCGTTCATAGTTCCATCAATTTTGCCAAGATCTCCAACACCACTGCCTGAAATGCAGGCCAAACCGTTACAGAGCCTCCACCATGTTTCACAGATGGCTGTAGACACTCAATGACCTCCTCCGTACATACTGACAGTGATTTGAACCAAAACTATCAAATGTGGATTCATCAGACCTGTTCCACTGATGTTCAGTGCAGTTCTTGTGTAACGTGGCAGACCTCAGCCTTTCCCCCGTTTCCCCTCCTTATGAACGGCTTCCTGACAGCTTCCCTTCCACTGAGAGCATTTCTGATGAGGCTTGAGTGAACAGTAGATCAGCTGAAGGGTCAGATGCATCTCTCAGGTCCTGTGTCCGCTCTTTGCTGGATTTGTTCCTGTTTCTTAAGGATGTGACTTTTTTTTTTTAGGTCTGCCACTTCTTCTTTTGTCCTCCACTTGTCCAGTTCCCTCAAAAATATTTAAGGCACACTGCACAGCATGCTGAGACATGCCAGGTTTTCAGCTAATAGCTCTTTGTTGGTGCAAAGGCACCATACTACTGCAGTACTACTGTAAAACTACAGAAATGAAAACAAATGAAGTGTTTTTGTGAGAGGCGGCTGGTAACAAAATGCCTAAAGATGCCATTTAAAATGTATTCTTTGTTAAATTGTTATGACACAACACTGCTTCGTGCCTTGAGTTAAGTATCTTTTCAATGAGTCAGTGCTAGGTGGGTTAAAAAGCCAAAAAAAAAAACCAAAACAATCCTATGAAAATGGTACTGGACTAAAAATGATTGAAAAAGCCGCCAGTGTCCAAAGAGAAAAAACTGTAAGAAAGTCTGGCTCCTTGGAAACAAATATACAGAAGTAAGGGGTGGCTCAAGACTTTTGCACAGCGCTGTATAGTTGTAATACTATTTATTTATAACTTATTTACAATATTCGCTTATGATGGGTTGTTTTCAGCCAGTGAGATCGATGAAATCATTAAAACATTTATTTTAACAACACTGTTCCTCATCTTTAAGCAAACCTTCCTATCACGGACCTACAGTCACGATCTGGATAAATGCAGCTGTTAAATGATTATTTAAAAGAAAATTAGCTGTAAAGCCTGCTGCGCAGTTTTTAGTTTTCATTTACCTTCGTGCTGGTTTCGCCGATTTCCTCTTTCCGCATCCGCGCTCCCGCCCCGCGAACGTCAAAATGCGTGCTCGTTCACGTCGTTCCGAAACGTGCGTCCAAGAGGACGTCTCCTGCTGGCGTCATTTGCGCGCCGCCCAGCTTCCCATGCACTTCTTGTCCTGTCCCGTACTGCAGATAGATGTTTCGATTCCAGGTGAGCATTTTTCTGTAACTCACTTAGGTGCGTTTGTCCTGGAGAGCAGCTCCGGTGCGCTCTGGGCTGCTTGCGGTGCCTCAGGCTGCGCGCTGCGGCTTGTTCTCTGTTGTTTATGGGCTGCTTTAGTCAGTGCGCCCCCGCGGCCTGTGAAGCAGCCCGCTCTCCTGCTGCCTAGCCGGGGACAGCGATCGCCGTCTGTCCCCGTGTAGATCAGCCTGATGTATAATAAACCAGTGTGTGCTGTTACTGTCCGGGGCGTCGTAGCTGTCCTGGCTGTGACGTTTTTGGCCTTTGAGGTCAGCAGTTTTTATCGACGCGTGTCTTACGCGATATAACGTCAGCGTTAGCATTGCGGCTAACAGGCGCGTTGCTAGCTGCGGGGTGCCTGAGGGCTGTGTGTAGAAATATATTATTCCCAGCAGATAGTTTAGAAAGGAGAGGCTGCTGATGGCTGCTCCTTATCGGTCCCGTAGTGTTGATGTGTCGCGTTAATGTCCTCTGCGCTTCATGTATTCAAGTGAAAGGGTCATTGTCTTAGCCAGCTGCTGCTAGCATTTGGCCGGCGGTCGGTGCTGCCGCAGGATTTATTTACACTGCTGTGAATGCCAGCTGAACCTCAGGGGCTTCTTTGGCCCAGTTTAGCACATTTTGACCACTCCAAGACCCAGTGAGACTGTTTGGCACCTTTTTATGTATGAATTTAGGAAATGTAGTATTCCTAAACAAAAGTATGGTTGTCACTGGTTCCTCCTGTCCATGTGGCCTTATTATCAGCCTGCTGAACAAACAGTTTATATAAGATAATAACTGTGCTGATGAGCTGTAAGCTGCCCAGCATTTTATCCACGCACAGATCCTCTACATAACTTTCACCTGTCGGCCAGAGTGCATTTGCTGCCGCATGGACAGTGTTTGGTTGGGAGGCATCGATCCAGCTCTGATCTGATACCAATACTGCAGCTTATGCCAATACTGAGTACCGATCTGATACCAGTGTTAAATAAAGAAGCTGTGAGAAAGAGACTGGGCATCAGCTTTTGTTTAAGACGACATCAGGTTTATCTTAAATGTTACAGTACTAAGTTCATCACCCATTGGTTTTGAATCCTTGATTTAAACATTTTGACCGTAGCTTGTCAGTCACAAGTCCTTAGCCAGTGAGTGTGCCCTGGATAATTCTCCCGTCTGACACCTTAAATGATCAAACTTTGCAAAACTGACTTAAAAATTGAGGGACAAACCCACCCTAGCATACAAACTAATATACTCCTAGTGCTGGTCCTGAGCCTGGATAAATGGGAGGGTTGCAGCAGGAAGAACACAATTTAAACACAATGAAAATAAAATTGCCATCGGATGATTTCATTTTAATTCAGATCAAGGAGTTAGAGGCTGCTGCACCCATATCATTTGGTGTTTTTGCAGATGAGCAGTTGTCAGTTTCTGTGGATCAGTTTTGGCACTTGTGGTCAGTCTTGGGTACATTTTCTATATTCAGAGATGACGAAGTCTCTGCAGAGAAGTTTCAGTTCACTGTTGTTTTACTACAGTAAGAATTAAGGATGCACTTGGATTGATAAGATTTTATTCTTATTCCCTCATTTATTAGGTACTTTTGGATGTTCCCTTGTTTCCCAAAGAAGTAGCCAGAGAACAGGTTTTATTTGGCACAGATTTTATGCTTTGACGTCCATCCTGACACAACCCTCCCGTTTGTCCAGGCATTAGGAGAACACTGACTTGTGACCTGGGAGAGGTTTTGTGTCCTCCTCTTCTGGCGATCTTCAGGAAAGTTAGGCAGATGTGTTAACCTCTACAGCACAGAGCCACTAATTTGATCCCCCATTTGTGCCAGATAAATACATCTTCATTACATGTAAAAACTGAGATGATTTAAAGAACAGAAATATCGGTTATTGACATCAGCGTTGGACTCTGCCAGGACTGCCCTTTGTCAGTGACACTTTCAGAGCACTTCATGGACAGAATTTCAGTTGGGTTCTGTTGGGTTTTTGTGGATGTTGTGGTTCCTTTGGGTTCATCGAGTAGACTGTTTGCAGCTGAGGTGAGGGTTAAGTCTAAGGTCATGGTTTTCAGCAGGAACATGGTGGCGCGGGTACTTGTGTTGGGAAGGAGTTGCTGCCCCAGTTGGAGTTCAGGTGTCTCATTACAGATGAGTGGAGCGAAGGTTGAGCTGACAGACTGGCACAGTGTCTGCAGTTTGTGGTGAACACAGAGCTGAGTGTGAAGGCAGATCTGTCAATTTACTGGTTAATGTAACCCCTGACCTGCAGCTATAGCCACAAGCTGTGACCATAAGTGATTAAAGATTGCTTTCTAGATTTGTGGACAGTCCCATCTGTGGACAGACATGATTAGATGTTTTTTGGCTGCTTTCAATCAGCAAACAAGATGACGTCTAACAGTGTCAGCCAGTGTTTTTGTCACATCAATTTTATACCGGCTAGATCAGAGTCCCCCCCACCCCATTTTTACAGCAGCAACAGTATTTATGCGTCACTAGTAAAAACAGCATCACACGGCAGCTTTTGTGAGTATATTGTTAACTAATCACTGACTAGACTCACTCAACTGGTTGTGTGCGTGATTTTAACACACCCAGAGGATGTTTTTGATTGCAGAGCTCTGAGAGTGAATGAGATCATGGATCTGATTTATTATAAACCTCTGATGGTGAAGTGTATCGAGCAGGATCAACTGCATGATTTGTAAGCTGAGAGGACCTTTCACACTGCAGACATTTAAATGTGTAATGAGCAAAAAGCTGGACAAATGTAATTATAATATCCATCCATCCTCTTCCGGGCTGGAGCCTATCCCAGCTGACATAGGGCGAGAGGAAGGGTACACCCTGTACAGATCACCAGCCTGTTGCAGGGCCAACACAGAGAGACAGGCAACCATTCACATTCACACCTTAGAATCACCAGTTAACCTAACAAATATCTAATAAATATCTAATCATAGCTCCTACAAAACGTAAGAGCTATGATTGAAAAATAGTTTATATGACTTTATTTGATAAAATTACTGACCTTTATGAGGTCGCTGAGTCCCAGCAGTTCAGTGCTGCGGGAATTTAAACTTTCGCCTTCGTCTTTAGCTCCTGTCGCTTTTTTCATCCCTCTTTGTGCCACCTTTTTTTCCACCATCCTCACTCTGCTCTGTCCTTTCAGTCCCTGGATGAAGACTGTATGCTGGAGGAGGAAGATGAGGGATTGGTAGAAGAGGAAGATGAAATTGATCAGTTCAACGATGACACCTTTGGAGCAGGGGCCATCGGTAGGTCTCATGTGGAACATCTTTATTTTTTCTGTCTGTTGTCTGCACTGTAATATAGTTCCAATAGTGGATGTTCATGTCAAACACGCCCAGACTTTCAAATGATGAAGTCGTTTACTCTGTGAGGCTGGAGCTCAGGCTGCGGTCTGCTCCTAACGCTGTTTCACAGGCTTTATTTTCCTGCTCTGAGCTGTCAGGCAGAGGATGAACCGGGGGTCTGCACCAAAACTTCTCACTTCACATAAACTCACTTTCTGTATCACAACGCTTCCTCGCATTCAGACCCCCTGATATACTGGAATTTCTCTTATTTTTCTCCACATATTTTAATTAGTCAAGTTTCTGAGAGGTCACTTACATGAATGAGAGGATTGTATCACATCTAACACCAACTCTCAGCTTCTCTCGCCTGTGTCCATTTTATTTATTTATTTGAAGCCCTTTGACCTTTCACATGTGGTTTTGATGCTCCTCTTTTGTTCCAGATGACGACTGGCAGGAGGAGCACAAGCGCCTCGCCGAGCTCGATGAGCGGGATGGGTTAGGAGCGGGGCTGGGGTTTGGAGGAGGGGGGATGGGAGGAGAGTCAGATTTAAGTGGAAGTGACCACTCGTCCTCCACCCGACGCCCCTCTTCTGCAGTCCATCGCCCTGCCCCATCGTCCCTCGCTTCGCTCAGCTTCTCCACCTCGTCCTCTGAACCGCCACCATCAGGTAGGTGATTTCATTAGATGAGACTCGGGTCAGTCTTCTGGTCCTTTGCAGCTTTTAGGATAGTTTATATTGCTTCATAATTTCTTATTACATTACATGGAGGCTGGCATGTTTTAAAGTCTAAACCTGTCACCTCAGATGTGGAGGATCGAGTGGGCGAAGGGGAATTGGCTCAGTCTCTGGCCAGACTCATCCTGGACGCTGACCCGGCCATCGCTGGGGTCGGAGCGGCAGAGAGACCCGGTCCATCGCCCGGGGCTTCAGGGACCAGCCTGTCTGCCCTGCGTGGGCTGGACCAGTCCAGAGTCCTCCCGCAGCCCTCCTCCATCCCGCACCAGCACCCCCATCACCCCCAGCACCAGCTGCCCCCTGGACTCCCTGCTTCAGGTGAGAATAAACGGATCGTTCACTTTGCATCATTAGAAGGTTTTGAATTGACAGTTTCTCTGAAGTGTGCTCTGTGCCGCCTGAGTGTGGAAAGACTCTGAATTGTCACATTTTAAAGATTCAGGGATCATCAAAAAGTCGAAAATCTGATGTTTATTCCTGTTTTAACAGCTTCGGGCTAGAAAGAGTCTTTGAACTATTTTTATGTTCTTTTGAAGCAAACATGACTTTTCAACCCACGGGCACATTCAGAGAGTTGATTATGATTTTGTGTCAGTGATGCTCAGAGCAGATGTGCTGACTCAGTGTGATGGTGGAGTCATATGTAACACTGGCCGATACTTCCCACACTAGGATTCCACTGATGATGATGATCCCACATTCCTGGTGTCTGTTCAGTCTGTAGCTTTCAGTCACATTGTATCTTACATGCATGTGAAAGTAAAACACGGCAGACTGTGTGTTTCACTCTGCTTGTGGTTCGGTGTGTTTGCCCCCTCTAACTGAAAGCTGCTGTTCTGCTGCAGGCCTTCCTCCCTCGTCCATGCTCAGCTACCAGCAGCAGCAGCAGCAGCACTTGCTGCGGAGAAGCGCCGCTCCGATGGGCCAGGTCAGCGTTTTTAACTCTCTCTGTGTATCGTATGTCAGGTTTGCAGCGTGATGAGACGGACAAAATGCTTTCCTGTTGTTTCAACTGAAAAATTGTGTTTTCATGCATTATATTGAATTACACTCAAGGAAAAATGACCAGGTGGATTTAAGATTTCCTGGATGTGATGTCATGCCATCCTGTCTATATTTAACCGGGTCACTGCAGCAGAACCTATTTAATTGTGTGTGAAGTCTTCATGCTTCCTTAAATTTAATGTCTCTCTCTCATAGATGAACTCTCACAGTATTTGGGAGAACAGCATGGGTTTTGGCCCTGTAAGCGTCGCCCCAGGATTGGTCACACACATGGAGGTGAGGGACACTTTCTTCTGTTTGATCAGGCCTGAGAAGCTCATCATCAGAAATACTTAAAGCCGTCACGGCTCTGTAAATTCAGCTTTAACACAGTCATCGCCTAATTGCAAGGAAATGTTTTTTTATATAATTCTGCTGCTTCTCTTGTATATCTGAAGTGTACTCTCCTGAAGAATAGATGTATCTACGTTTTCTGCAGTGGTTTTATTCTGGAAAGGGTTAAATCTGTGGAGGAATAATCATAAATATATAAATGGTTAAATACATTTACGTGCCAATAAATGCACCAAAAATTTAAAAAAATTATTCGACACTGTTGGTAATATATATTTTTTTCCTCCCGTCTCTCTTCTCTTCAGGATAGTCCCCTCATGTCCATAATCAAAGAGGTGGGCCATCCTAAACGGCCTCCTCAGGGCAGGAATGATGACGGACAGGATCTGTCAGAGAGAGTTCCTCCTCCACGCTCTTCTTCCCCCGTGATTGGCTCCCCTCCAGTCAGGGCGGTGCCAATCGGGACTCCACCCAAACAGCCGATGAGCCACGCCCTGAATCACCAGGTCAGTAACAGGAAGTCTTCTTTCAAAGGTTCAGTGTTTGCTTGCTGAAGGTTTTTAGGTCTTCTGTTTTCAGTGACCCAGTGAACATAAAGATCTCTCCCTGTTATCTGTGTCCATGTGTTTCTTTTGGTGCCAGAACAGGACTTAAAATGTATCAAATTTCCCATAATGTGCTTTTAAAGTTATGGAGTAGTACTGCAGTAGGTACCCTGCTGTATGTAGTAGGGTTTGTTAACCCTGTCCTCTGTGTGTGTTTGTGTAGATCCACCATCCCACAGCAGTTCATGTGAGAGCTCCGGTCCAGCACAGATACCCCGCTCCTTTCCCCGAGCGTCTGTCACCCAACACCCTCCTCAACATAGCTGTGAGTTTTTCCTCTCCGCCTGGCTCTCAGCTTCGCGTGCACGTCTGAATTAGTCAGCAGACGGGGTCTGCACACTGATTTTCTTGTGTTGTGCGTGTTGCCTGCCTGGCTAATACTGTGTAGGTGTACCCATAACAGATTTAACCTTTAGAGTTGTGGACCTTACAAGACCCCTGAAGGTTTTCTGGCTGGCTGCAGTGTCCTCCAAACATAGACCATACTCATGTTTGACAGCTCCTTTCTCTCCTTTCCTGTGAGGTAATAGGTTAGCCCTGATCCTTCCTGTTTATGGTTCCCACCAGCTGATCGGCCGGTGACTCACTGGAAGGTCACCTCAACCAGAGCCTGTATCAGGTGCTTCATGTTGTTGTTGCACCGAGCTGACGGAGGCTGCAGAGTAGGGCCGGGTGATTAACTGGGTTTTAATTGCAGTTATGATTTTGGCTTCCAATGATGATGAAAACGAAATTATCACAATAAAATTATTAGCTAACATAATAACTTGCTGTTTGTTCAGGTAGAGACCGGATGACTGACAGAGCCTTTGGTCGATCAGAAACTTTAACGTTGTGACCTCGGATGTTCAAATTCACACCACAGACTCTTCAAGATATACCCATCAAACTTCACACACTTTTTCACTGTACTATAACAGCACTTTGGCCCCCGCCCCTCCCTGTTGCCCCAGATATGAATCCAAAACAGCCGAGCGTTGGCAGGTGCTCAGCGGTGCTCTTATTTCTGCATATGAAATATCTTGTTTTGGTTCCCACCAATGAGGTTTTGGCTTTGCACTGGAACAACATCTCCAGGACTGTGATAAAAATACTTTCAACACTAATTTTAAGTGGTTTCATTTACTCACCCTCACATACATTTTTGTCTAAAATAAGAGGAAAAGGCAGAGACAGCTGTGTGGCTCAGGCGTGCTCGTGTGCGCAGTATAAGTCGTAGAATAAGTCGGATTCAGAGGTTCAGAGTCAGAGCAGCCGTTACCTCCAGTTTAATATTTTCCTCAGAAACATGAGTCATGTTGACCTCATCATTTGACCTTGTTTCACTTTCATTGGCGGCTTGGAGCTGACCTCACCTTGTTTGTGTTGTCAGAACTCTCCTCTGTGTCGCGGCCCGTTCCCTCCCAGAGTCGGTCCTGTTCTGTCTCAGATTCAACGGGCCCAGCTGCTCAACTCTCAGGTTAGTAACACACACACACACACACACACACACAGTCTGTTCAGGTTAGTCAGGTGTTGTTTCTCAGGAAGGCTTCAGGAAGAGATGTGAAAGATCCTGGTGGTGGTTAGATGTTTTAATTCAGTTGGTCAGCGTGTGTTGTTGTGTGTGTTGTAGGGAGTTTTTCCCAATAACTTTGTGCTTATAAATACATGTCATTATTCTGTTGTGTAGGTTAACCTTCTAAGCATGATTGATGACATACCTGCTACCTCTCCGTCTCACTGGTCTGATTCTCCGGTTTGTCTCTGTCTCTGCAGGTGGCCGGGTTTCCCCGCGGCGGTCCAGCTCCTCCTTTGCTGCCCGGCGGTGGAGGTTTCAGACCATTCTTCGGGGGCCCTCCTCCTCCACACGGTCACCGAATGGGCCCGCTGCCTCCCCACGGGCCTCCTAACCACGCACCACCCATCCGGCACAACACAACTCACCTCCACCCACAGCACCGCCGCATGCTCACCCAGCGCATGCAGAGCCGAGGAGGGTAAGGACGCACGCATAAACGCAGCTGTTTCATTGGCTGAGCAGACACGTCGTCATCGTCTCGTTATGCGTCTGCAGGGACCGCGGCAGGACTGGAATGGACCGGCGCAGCAGAGACCCCTACAGCAACCTGATGACTCAAAAAGAGAAGGAATGGGTGACAAAGATCCAGATGATGCAGCTGCAGAGCACTGACCCTTACCTGGATGACTACTACTATCAGGTTGAGTTTTAACAAATTTCCCTCTTAGCTTCCTTCATGTCTGCTCCAGATATCTGTCCTTTATTATTTTATTTTATTGGTTCTACAAGAGTCATGAAAATAGTAAAGCAACCCCCCCATCAGTGTCATGATTGTTGAAATGAGCGCGTGTTATAGTCAGGCCTGATTGGAGTGGGTGTGAGAAAAGGAGAGCTGTGGGAAATATCCCGACTGGATTCTTTCAAGATTGTCTGAAGTTTGTGGTTGTGGTATCATGTAGAGTTAAATCTGAACTCGATAAACACATTTAGAGTTTTGCACTTGTGTAGTTTCAGCATTTGTTGAAAGTCACCGACTGTGTGTGTTTGTAGAACTACTATGAAAAAATGGAGAAGCGCCAGGAGAGAGAACGAGACAGCAGCAAGAAGGAGCACACCACCAAGCTCATCACTCCACAGGTGGCCAAGGTCGAACACACCTACAGGCCAGGTAAATGACGCCGACGGTATGTCATCGCGCGTGGCGCTGCTCGAGCAGCTGCTCGACACTGACGCGTGTTTGTCTGCAGTTCAGTTCGCAGGCTCTCTGGGTAAACTGACGGTCTCCAGCGTCAACAACCCCCGCAAGATGATTGATGCCGTGGTGACGACTCGCTCAGATGACGAGGTTTTTGTTGCTTCTTTGTGTTTTTATGAAAATGTTGCTTCAGCTGCTCTTTCTTCTGACAGTCGTTTCCTTTGAACACAAAGATGGAGGCTTTAATGACAGAGGTTTGTTGTAACGGTGCCGTGGTTTGGATCATGCTTGTTTTTTTTTTCTTTAGCTGCTGGATCATACAAGAAAAACTTAACTCCATTCTTATTTCCATGCCTGCATTTGTTACCTGAACCTGAGATTATTATTAGCCAGGCATTAACAAATCCACTCGGGTTTTATTGTACAATAGCGTGGAGGCACCTCAGGTTCAGTCTCTTTACAGCCCCAGTCTGCAGCAGAAGCTTTGCAGCTGCTCACTGTCAGACCATCACCATGAAGCTCCTGCAGGATCTCTCTGATGTGGTCTTTGGTCACATGATCAAAAAAGCTCATTAGCTGCCTCATGATAGATCAGCTCACAAACACACAATGATGTTTTGGCAACAGTAGGCTCAGTTATTGCTGTAAATGAATGAGGTTACATATTATTATTATTATTATTATTATTATAAACACCAGTGTTTCCCACACACAGACGATGCCCCACCCAGGTCTGTTTTCCTATTTTTTTCATCATCTGAGAGATCAAATGAAGCTAAAGGGTAAACGAAGCATTTCCTCCTTAGCAGAAGCTGCTAACCTGCTAGCTCCAGTCCTTCCCTGCAGGCGGAGTAGTCAGGCTGCTGCTGCAGCGCTCCTTGATGTGAATCGCCCGCCTCAAGCCTCTCAGCTTGTGGGCGGCCCGGCTCCACAGTCTTAGACTGCAGCTGGTGACTATAGTCCTGGGTCCCTCCAACCAGAACCTGCACCAGGTGGAGATCTGGTGCTGCTATGGTGGCGTTGAAGTCCGCCCATCAGATGAGGAATTTAGTGAAGTGGCAACTGATTATTTATAAATGATAAATATTGTCACAAAGAATCAACAGTATTAGCAATTTTTTTAAAAGCCTGGGAAGCTCTGATTGTACACACACTCGTTTCTCTCCGTGCTGGTTTGCCTCTCTTCCCTCCCTCCTTCCTCATGAGCTGCTCAGATCAGTGTGACTGTGAATCGAGTGCAGCTTCAGATTGTTCTGAATCCACTCCAACACGCCGCCCTGACAGCAGCCTCCAGGTCTAACGAAGCCTGACAGTCTGATCTCAGTAATAATACAACAAAAGTGCTGTTCTACATGCAACAAAAATATAAATGCACAAAACATTTTCTGATCAACTGATCAACTTTGTATAAGCACAACAGTTTGTGTACACACTCAGTATCATTTCAGGCTTCAATAGCAACCAGTGTTTGAGATCTTTATGCAACAGTCCATGTTATCGCAAAGCAAACACAGTGTGGTCAGTGATCAGAGTTCACAGCACTCGCACATCTGCAGCACAGAGACATCACAGATTGTCAGTAGTGGAATCTTGTCCCATTCCTCCTGGAGTGCATGGGCATGTTAAGGGAGAGGTCATTTTAACTTGACCTTTGGAGTTTGTGCGTTTTTATATTTTGAGTGTGTATTGCCCCTATTTCTGCTAAACCTGAAGTCTTGTTTTCTAAGACTTCTTTTCTCTTGTCTTGTAGGAGAAACGAGAGAAGCAGGTTTGGAATAAGAGGCGACAGATCCTCTACACTGTGGAGAAGGTAGGACAGGCGGCGCCGTGCACGTCATGTTGTTCACACAGACTGCAGGAAACACTCCTCGGATGTGTAAATGCGGCTCTTTGCTCTTCCTTCCCGTCCTGCAGATGTACAGTTTGCTGTTGGAGGTTCAGGACTTTGAGAAGCGTTTCGTCCAGGCGCCGGAGGAGGACCGGGAGACTCTGCTGGAGCAGCACAAAAGCAACACGGAGCAGCTGTGCAACTCTCTGCGGGAGAAAGAGTGGGACGACAGGTGAGAGGGGCGGTCCTTATTCCCGTCCAATCAGTGCCACCACAGGTGGGTCAGCAGTGTAACGTGTTCTCTTCTTCTTCTCTTCCTCTCTGTGAAGAGTGAGCGATGAACAGTGTGTGATGATCATGTCGGTGAGGAAGGGCAAGCGGCTCATCTCCCGGCTCCTCCCCTTCCTGCCCTCGACGCAGGCTGCTGCTGTTGTCATGGCAATTGCCCGCAACCTTCCTGCTTTAGCCAAGAAGGACAAACAGGACCAGGTAACCACTGCAGGATGTGACATCACTTTTGCACAAAGGGCCAGAATAACAGACATGGTGGATTAACAGCGAGCGTCCAGCACGCTGTCTGCTGGGGGAATAGGCGGCGCTGTCAGTGCAGCATCAATGTTTCTGCTGGCGGAGCCGCCTTCCTTTTAGTTGAGCTAGAGTAGAACGTGGTGCACAGACGTGTCAGTGATTCTCTGTTAACGGGCTCTGCCTCCGTTCTCCCGTTCAGGTGCTCTGCTGGTTAGTGGAGCCGGTTTCTGCGGTGATCCAGTCATTATCGAGCTCCTCCCTCACAGATCTGCTCCAGGAGCTTCAAGGCAGCGAGGGCCAGCTGTCGCTCATACTGCACAACAAGGTACGCACCACACAGCCAAATCAGGACCGACCAGAGCGCACCCACGCCACTCTAAGGTCAACTTATGGCACAGAGTACAGCAGGGGTCCTCAGATTAACCAGGGCTGCTTGTTTCAACATAACATAAATGAAATTCCAGAGAAATAAAAACTGCTGATTTAAACTGTTGGAGGCCACACACACCCCCACCCCCGACTGTCAGCGTATTACAAGCACCGTATCACTGCAACTCCCAGTTTCCCTCAATCTTTACGAAGGAGGTGAAGAGTGTAAATTTAGCATCACCCACAGGAAAACAGTGGGGTGGGTTGTACTCTCATGGGCACAGACAGCTGTGGACAGCTGTGTTGTTGTTCCTATTAGTTTGCACTTGGCACGCCCCCAAAGTACATGTGCAGCTGGTCGATGCTGATGTCCGCCCGAAGCTTCCCGTCCATCATTTGATGACAAAGTTCACGTCAGGCAGACCTGCAGACGCTCACATACGCACAGTTATTCCGTCTATTAAAGGCTCATTCCTGTTTCTGTTGGATTTTATGCATTTTTATCCAGAGAGAAAAAAACTTCAAGTTTTACAAACAAAGATCTGTGTCAGAGCAGGTCCCATCTCTTCAAGCCTTCCCCTGCTTCTCCTTCAGTATCTTCTTCTGTCTCTGAAACTTTGGCTTCATCTGTCTGCAGTGTGCAGACAGTGTGCAGCGTGTGGTCCGTGAGGTTTTTGGCATTTTAAAATAAACTCCATGTTTGTTCACACACGCACACGTCTGCTTCTGCCCAGTTTGGTGTGACGCTGCTCTACGTGATCCTGAGTGAAGGAGAGAGGATGCAGAGCTCCGACGCAAACTGCCAGCTCATGGATGACAATCGATGGTGAGCCGTGTGTGTGTGTGTGTGTGTGTGTGTGTGTGTGTGTGTGTGTGTGTGTGTGTGTGTGTGTGTGTGTGTGTTTTCTGAAGGCCTCTGTTTTTCTTTGGCCATTGGCTGCTTTTTCACTCTTTTCAGTCCAGTGCTTTTACCCGACTGGTAAAGTGGTTTTGTTACGTTGTGTAACACTGACTCATGAATCAGAGTTGTGTTGAGACGTAACAGAAAACTGAGCAAAGACCTGATTTTAAACTGTCTTCAGCTATTTTGTTATTGGCAGCTCGTCACAAAAACACATCATTTGTTCCCATTTCTTTAGCTGAATCTATGAAAAATGGAAACTGAACAAGTACAGGACAAAAGTGTCAACTTTAAAAAAAAAAAAAAAAAACTATCAGCAACAATATCTGCTGTCCTGAAGAAACAGGAAGCCATTGTTAAGGGAAACAGGGTGGAAAGGTGAGGTCTGCCAGAGTGCACAAGAACTGGACTGAAACTCAGCGGCAGCGGGTCTGATGGAGGCATGAATCCAGATTTGAAAGTTTAGGTTCAGATTGTATACATGATTGTACATGTACAGAATTATGTTTTTTCTAAAGTTCGCTGCATCTATTTCCCACCTAAAAATATAGAAATGGGGATGGCTCAAGACTTTTGCACAGTACTGTACATAAGTTAATATAAGTTAACCCTTGCTGTATGTCACATTAGTGTTATGAAGCAGATTAAATACTCTGATAATTGAGGTTATTTAATACAGAAACTGAAACAGCTGATAAATATCATTCCCACAACTTCCTGTGAAATAAATGGGACTGTTTCTGGCATCAGGCTGATCATTCATGAACGGAGAGCCTTGGCAGCAACTCGGTGTGATGGATGAAATTTAATGTACTTTGATGTAATACCGTTTGCACCACAAGATGGTGCGAGTCAGTGTAACCTTTATTTAACCAGACGAGTCATTACAAGCAGAAAAGTTGAGATGAAGTCCTCTCGGCACACCCACTGTGGGGAAAGTTTTTTTTTTGTTTTTCTTCTTTCAAACGTTCTCCCTGCTGACCCACGGCGTCCACGCTCTCTCTCTCCTCTCAGGACTGAGCTCGTGTTTTCAGTGACGAGGGAGCTGCTCAGCATCCCCCCCTCGTCCCTGTCTCCTCCCCTCTTCACCCCTCCCAACCTGCTCTCCCTCTTCTCGCGCTACGTGGACCGGCAGAGGCTCGAGCTGTTACAGGACAAGCTACAGTAAGTGGGCGAGCAGCAGCACGAGCACGCGTGAGCAAAAAACCAAAAACTAACGTCTTATTCTTCTGTTTCAGGATCTCTGCTTTGTCCAGGTAGAAGTTACTACACACATCAACACCACCCGCTCCACACCTGATGCAGACCTTTCTTTTTGTGTGTGTGTGTGCGTGCATGTGTGTGCGTGCGTGCGTGCGCTCTCTTGAGGGGTGAATCCATGGTGGATCATTTTAATCCAGCAGAATCTCTAGTCACTTTTGTTTTTCTTTGTGTTTAGAGTGTGTGTGTGTGTGTGTGTGTGTGTGTGTGTGTGTGTGTGTGTGTGTGTGTGTGTGTGTGTGTGTGTGTGTGTGTGTATGACAGTGACAAACAATGTCTGAATGGGAAAAAAATTAATGAAATCTGCATTTTTAAATATCTTGTTTACGAAAATGTCTGTGATGACCCTTCAGATTAAAGAAAGTATTTCTATTACATAAACGCTCTCGTCTCCTTTCTCGTCCTCTGTCTGCACACGTGACACGTTCTGGACGATTCGTCCAAACGTGAAGCACAAACACACAAATGTTCCTTTGTGCCGGTTATTTCACTGGTCTCCCCAGAACATAATTTAAGGAAGGAAATGAAGAACAGTATTCTGTCTGAGGTACTTAAAGATGAGTAAATGGTTTTATTTGTCAGCGAGCGCAGGCTCCAACGTGCTCACAGCATCCAAACAGAATCATTCGGATCAACTTTGTGGATCAGAACAAAAGCAGGATTTAGAGCTCAGTGAGGTTACTTCAGGGTGAACCCGGGTTTTCAGTGTTTATGATGCTCTCAGGAAAGAGCGCTGCTCCTGGAAGATCTGACCTTGGTGCACCAGAAGGCAAAGGGTCTAAAGCAGTGATCACCAGAGTGTGGGCCCGAGTGCTCATTCAAAAATATAGATGTACGCTGCATTACCAAAAGTATTCACTGCCTTCACACACACATGAATTGAGTAACATCCCATTCTTAATCCGTAGGGTTTAATGTGATGTTGGCCCACCCTTTGCAGCTGTAACAGCTTCAACTCTTCTGGGAAGGCTTTCCACAAGGTTTAGGAATGTTTATGATTTCTTTTTGTTTATGAAGACGTTTCACCTTTCTCATCCAAAAAGCTTCTTCAGTTCTCCAGCTTTTTGGAGTGCTTTTTTTTTCTTTTTTTTAAGCTCCAGAGACCGTTATTCCAGAAGCACATTTGTGAGGTCAGACGCTGATGTTGGATGAGAAGTCCTGGCTCACAGTCTCTGCTCTAATTCATCCCAAAGGTGTTCTATCAGGTTGAGGTCAGTGTGGGCCAGTCAAGTTCTTCCACACCAGACTCTCTCATCCATGTCTTTATGGAGCTGCTTTGTGCACTGGTGTGCAGTCATGTTGGAACAGGAAGTGGCCATCCCCAAACTGTTCCCACAGAGTTGGGAGCATCAAATTGTCCAAAATGTTGTGGTAAACTGAAGCATTAAGAGTTCCTTTCACTGGAACTAAGGGGCTGAGCACAACTCCTGAGAAACACCCCCACACCATAACCCCCCCCCCCCCCCCCCCCAAACTTTACACAATGCGGTCAGACAGGTACCGTTCCCCTGGCAACCACCAAACCCAGACTCATCCATCAGAAGTGTGATTCGTCATTCCAGAGAACACGTCTCCACTGCACTAGAGTGGTGGCGTGCTTTACATCACTGGATGCGACACTTGGAGCTCGGTGATGTAAGGCTTGGATGCAGCTGTTTGCCATGGAAACCCATCCCATGAAGCTCTCTACACGCTGTTCTTGAGCTGATCTGAAGGCCACATGAAGTTTGGAGCTCTGTAACGACTGACGCTGCAGAAAGTTGGTGACCTCTGTGCACTATGACCCTCAGTTCCCAATCACTTCCACTTTGTTATAATCCCACTAACAGCTGACTGAGAAATATTTAGTAGTGAGGAAATTTCATGACTGGACTTGTTGCACAGAAATCATCCACCACACTGGAACTCTGAGCTCCTGAGAGTGACCCATTTTTTCACAGATGTTTCACAGTCTGCATGCTGAGGTGCTTGGTTTTATACACCTGTGGCCATGGAAGTGACTGGAACACCTGAATTCAATGATTTGGATGGATGAGGGAATACTTTTGGCAATATGGCACATGTGTGTGTGTGTGTGTGTGTGTGTGTGTATATACTTTTGTTAAATTCAGTTAACTGGAATTCTTACTACATTAAACTTTCATAAACAGGACAAACAGAGGATAAGATGCACTTTCATGGGCTGAATCGAAGAATAAGATTCTATAGGATGAAATCCCTTAAGATTAGTTCCTACATTTTTCTGTTTGGGAATCCTAAAAGACTTTTGAGTACATTTTTGTAATTTGGTTTAAAATCTCCATGAAATATTCACATTTTTTTAAAGGAAACCGTTCTGCCTTTTTCTGACCTTTTTTTGACCCTGACCCCATCTTGTTATTAGTACATTAGTAGAAAACAAGTAAGTCATCAGATCAAAATTCATGAATTAAAATGGCAGAAATATTTGCTGATGTGATGATTGAAGGTTTGGGCAGTCCGCAGAAGATTGTTCTCATCAGCGGCTCTGAAAGCTCCCTGAAAAGTTGCAGTGAGAACAACAACTGTGATGAGAAAGGGAACATATTTCTCCCACATCAGCTTCTCTTCTTTGGCTCCCTGTTAATTCCAGAATTGGGCCAAAACCTGGAATTAAAAACTCAAAAGCTTTGGAATTTACCAATCTCATATCTGTCAATCAAATAAATTCTTTAATAGGAGTTTGTAAGCGCACAGAGCCTGGAGACGGCTAAAAATGCCTCACAACTAAATACTGAAATTGAAACAGCTTCTTTCGGGTTTCAGGCAGACTGTCTGTATCTTGGTTCCTTTCCGGGTCAATCCAGCATCCTGCCTTCAGTTCCTTCTGCTGCCCCCTGATGAAGACACAGAGCAAAGTGGAGAAATGAGATGAAGGGGAAGTTTCAGGCGGGTTCAGTGTCATGTCAGATCCATATATGTGTGATGCAGATGGATGTAGCTCTCAGGTCTGACAGGTGAAGCCTAATAACGGGCAGCAGAATCCTGCTCTGTGGAATTCTATGTGGGAAAAAGGCCATCAGTGAATTATGAGTTTCTACTCTTAACAAATACAACACAGTGTTTCTGCTTTCATTATGGATCCCATCAGACTCATAAACATATTGTGACCGACACTCTCAGCCACACAGTTTCAGATGACTGACCAACAGTTCATTTCATGGTGGACATTTTCAATCACAGTCTGTGAAGCCAGATTTAAGGAAAATTAGTATTCCAGGAAAACCAAAACTGCTCTCGTCCTTCAGACTGAACAGGAAGTAGGCTTCACGCTGGCTTGATTTTCTAGTGTGATATAATAATAAATGCATACAATTGGGCGTTTTCCCCTCAATCAACACTCAACTTATAATAATGAAGGAATTTTTGACATTTTTGGAAATGATTAAATCTCAAATTTACAAAAGTTTTAAAACCCTTGATCGAACACTTTGGAGAAGCACCTTTGAAGTCTTGTTGGGTAATCCCATCCAAAGTTTGCACACCTTTGCAGTTTTCCTGATGGATCTTTAAGAAGCTCAGTGAGTTTGGATGGAAAATGTCTGAACTGCAAACTGTGGGTGAATCTGAAGCTGACGACTTGCTGCTTTGTGCGATGCCTCAGTGCAGAACTGTGAAAAATATCCTATACTTGAGTCTCTCAAAACTGCCTGAAGTTCATGATGAAAATGGCTCCACATGAAGGTTGCTCCATTAATTGGCAGCCTTTTGCATGACAGCACGTTTGTAGGACTTGTGTGTGTCAGCTGTTAAGCAGGAATCAAACACACCGCATCGTATCGTGATCACATCATGCAACAGTCGGCCTGGAAAACTCTTGAATTTGAGCAGGAGTACAAACTCACACCTGACTCAGACCGACCTGCAGGAAACCTCCATCTGTCTCGAGTTCATCATCTGAGTTCAGCAAATAAATGACCTTTGAAGCAGCTCAAAGGTCACGAAAAATCTAAACTCTTACCTGCACATTTCACCTCAACAACAGAGGAGGAAACCCACGGATTTACAGCTCCACAGCCCATCAGCGCGGACTCGGATCCATCGCAGTCGGAGAAAAAACGCCACACGGGTGTTTTGCTTGGCTGCTTGATCGCTTTGGTTGAAACAGCAGACCCGCAGCGCAGCTGTCTGCACACCACGCCGGCGTGCTTCAGGTCCCAGACTGAGGACTCCGCGCTCACCGCTCTTATTTCACCGCTGCTGTTAATCAGCAGCTTCCCCTCACAAACATTGTAGTCACCATCCAAACTCACATCGGAATCCTCTGTTGGGAAAAACACAGACGCATCAAAACAAGGAGGAGTGTGGGAATCCAGTCAGTTAATGCAATAACAAAGTCATGAGAAAGAAATAATGCTTTATAAAACTGTAACAGAGACAGGTGCTGGTCCCCATTACAGACCCAGACCACAAAATGATACGGAGCCAGAGTGGGATCCCTCCTCCACAGTGGTCCATCTGCCTCCATCTCACCCTATCCCTGCAGCCTCCTCTGTCATGCCAGCCCTCTGCATGTCCTCCTTCACTACATCCATGAACCTCCTCTGAGGTCTTCTTCTTTTCCTCCTGCCTGGCAGCTCCAGTATATCCACCCTCCCTCTCTGCACATGTCCAAACCATCTCCGCCTCTCTGACTCTGAGCTGTCCCAAACTCCTCCGATACAAACAGACTGATTGATCTTCCAGACCTTCTGTTTGCTGCTGTCGGCTCATCACTCAAGCATTTGTGCTGCTTGGCCCTCCTGTTTTTGTGTAATAATGATACAATTTATAAATTTATAAAGCAGGTTACAAAAGTTGGAAATAACTTTTTTTTTTTTGCTTTACCTTTTTAACCATAAAATATTATTGTATGCAATAAACATGGATTTATAATATTAGTATACAGTTTTACTGTTAAAGAAAACGAAGCAGATCTGTGTCTATTGCAGTATTTTAATTTGCAAACTTGGTTCATTCTCAAATGGATAAGAATTCAGAAAACGCAGATGTTATGTCTACATGTCAGGATCTTTGGTTCCCAAAGTCAAGAGCAGCTTCATAGCTGCCCTCACTTCCTCCTCACTGATCCTCTGCACTTCCTGATTCACTGACTCGCCCTCATGTTTGACATTCATCTACTCCAAGTCCTCCTTTCATCTTCTCACACTCTCTCCACTCAGTGCATTTCCATCAAACATTTGTGGAACCTGCTCCGAAAATTCAGCCACAGGGGTCACCTTTCAGTTTAAGCTGATACACACAGGTAAAGCGGGGTTGTTAGAGATCCTTTTTCTTACCTTTGACAGTGAGCGAGAGGCTCTCGCTCTTAGAAGAGACGTTAAACCCGAAAACAAAGCTGTGATAGACACAGCTGTAGTTCCCCTCGTGTGTGTTGCTGGCAGCTGTGAACATGAAGCTGGCGGAGTAATTCCAAGACGTTTGGGTCCAGGTGTGGGTTTGGTGTAAGTCGGTGAAGATGAGGTTAAAGACACCTTCTCTGTATTGTCGCTTCACAGAGCAGCCGATGGTGAAACTGTGGCTCTTTAACACCACGTGCTCTTGTGTTTGAGTCCAGGCTCGAGAAGTCGTGCTGACCTCGGTGTAGACAGTGATGTTAGGCCGAGGCAGGATGCCTGTGCACAGTGTGAATGTCTGTTATGAAGCTCATCATACACCCAATGAATGAGGTTTTTAGACCTTAAAGAACCGTCAGTTTTCATAGTCGATGGACCCCCCCCCCCAATAAAGCATGTTTTATTTTGTGTTTGATGGGGCTGTGATAGGTGCTGCTGGGAGTGCTATTTGGAGGGCCGAGAGGTTTACAGGTGCCAAAGCTTTGACTTCATCCTGGAGTCCTCATTCCTAAATGTTTAGATCTGAGCTCCACATATTTCTGCTCCTCAATAATGCTGCTGTTCTCAAAAACCAAGGACATAGAATTGTGGTCACCACTAAATTGAACTGGCTGCTTTATGATTTATGAATTATTTGCAGATCCAATCTCATCGGTTGCTGTTGCAACCTCACACTAGTTTGCCCAGCTTAGTGGATGTGCTGGTGTGAGATTTAATCATTAGAGCTGGACAACTGCATCGGACCACCACTTAACACAGGTGCCCAAACTAGGACAGGTTCCTTGCATTTCTACCAAAAAAAAAATGGTGACGGTACCAAAAAGGTTGGATCCACAGTGCTCAGTGGCTCTCGGAGGGGCCACCACATTAAAGCTTGGCAGAGTTGAGCATTTGGGTCATCTTGGTGTTATGAACATGGTATGTGGCTGTGACCTGAGAAACAATGGGGGCAAAACTGTACATGCGAATCAAACCCATGCGTCACACCTAGAGCTCAACTCACACTCAGCTAATTGTGTAAATAATGTTGGTGCTGGTCTCACCTGAGCACATCACCTCAGTAGTGTGAGAGGAGAACGACTTCTTCACTGTTCCGCAGTCCATCAGCGCTCCTTCAAAGCCATCGCAGTCGGAATAAAAGTGCCAGACGTCCTGAAGTCCTCTCCGCCTCTCGATTTTTCTGGTTGAGACAGCAGAGCCGCAGTCGAGCTGCCTGCACACCACAGCTACCTCCTTCAGGCTCCAGGAGTGCCGGGAGCTCAGCGGTCTCCACTCGAACTCGTGCTTTAACCTCAGCTGACCAAAACAACGATTGCCTTGCTCCACCAACCTCACATCACTCGACTCTGCAATAAAATCATCAGGAACATGATTTATTCTACAAGATAAAACAAGTAAATCGAGTTTTGGTTTCTTTGATCATTTTACTTGATTTGAGTGTTTCTGTGTTTAGCCTGATGTGGTTTCCAGTGTTTGTGGCTGAGAGCAGTGTAACCATTAACAGACCAAAGTGACTCACAAACACTGACTCACAGGCAGAGGTTATGTTCAGGCTTGTTGTTCAGTTTTTAATAAAAACCAGTGTTACAGTGTAACTGTGGCTGCAGAAACTAATACCTGTAATTACTCTAATTCATTTTATTCATTTTACTCTGGTATACTTTTATTATACTTTTATTTCAAGTTAGTGTAATTCCCTTTAAGTTGATGTGACTTTTTTGTGTAAGTAAAGCTAACATATCAACAACACAGAAAGTGTCCAGGCATGAGGAGCAGGGTGTGCTCAGAGTAAACTCTTATTCACTTCATGTAGTGAATCACAGGTCGGTGTGTGATTCTCTTTGTGGTCGGTCACAAAGAGAGATCACATTTGCACTGAGGAGATGGTTGAGTGCTTCATCTGCTGCCTACTCTTAGTTTGATCTAAGCCGTGTCTATGAAACTGCACTTTAAAACATTTAATGCACATTTAAGGCTACAATCAGTCTGATCACAGCAAACAGCCTTTCCTGTTACTGCAGCCTTCCAGAAAAGATGAGCAGGTCGTGTCTTATAAAAGAAACTTGGACATTCAGGGTGGAATTCCTCTGTGGGCTTCCTACTGACCGATCCTCTGTGGGGTCGATCAATAGAAACATGGTTTGCAGTTGGTTTTGGGAGCTTCGACCTATATGTAAACACTGCAGGAAGAAGCAGGTTTTTAACCTCTCAGTCACAATGCAGAAAATTCATTTCTCCTTTAATCCCATAAATGAACCTTCAAATTCATTCCTGATGCACAGACATACAAAACTGAAGACTAAAGCGTTAATGAGTATTTCAACTACGGGACAAATAAAGTATATCTTGTCTTATCTTATTGCCAAATGTGCAGTGAAAGGCACTCACCTGAAGAAAAAGTATCACGTTTTGCTTCTGGCTTCAGAGTGCAGCTCAGCGGCAGCACAAAATAACAAAAAGCTACTGAAGACCATCTGAAAACTGCACTCTGCATTTTCATGTTGCTCTGATTTCACAAATCTGCACCAACATTCACTCTGCAAATACAGCAGTGCTTCGAGCTGCACTGCTTTATGTTTGGTTTCAGTGCTTATTGCATCACCAACACATCACTGGTCACATGACTTTTTCCCTAGCGTGTAAAGCTTTTCCTGTCTTAAAGTTTGAAGTGTGGCCACTGAACTGGACTTTTTAACCATGTTATCTGATAAATAAAATGGCTTCCTGTGCAGTTCATTCTGCTGAGTGAAATTGTAGGATTTTATTTGGATGTTACTCAGCAGTAATTAGGAGGTATCTGTGTACTTCATGGCAGATACATTCATTTTTTTTAAACAGTCTATGCTCCACCCTTTCATCCAAATATGGTCATCCCTTGCACCCCAAAACAAGACATGATGGCTACAGCTGGTACGTCTGTGTAGGTTCTCACTTTCCCAGGTCATAGTAAATGGTAAATGGACTAGTTCTTATATAGCACTTTTCTACTCTGTCTGAGCACTCAAAGCGCTTATACAACATGTTTACATTTACCCCATTCATACAAGCACTTCCATGATTAACTAAGCTAAGTGCTTTTATTATCTAACATTCACACACTCGCACTCCAACGGTTGCGTCGGAGAGCAACTTGGGGTTAAGTATCTTGCCCAAGGATACATTGGCATGCAGCCTGGGGTAGCCAGGAACCGAACTGCCGACCTTCCGATCAGTGGGTGACCTGCTGATCAAGCTCCAGAGACTACTACAGCCACCCAAATAGTAGTCTCTGGAGCTTGAAAAAAGGCGACTGGACTCTCTCACCTCTCATCTAAAAGGCTTCTTCAGTTCTCAAACCAAAAGGTGGAGAGACCCAAGTATTTAAACCCCAGTGGGCGTAGTCCCCTGGAGTTGGTTGTGACCCTCTACTGTTCATGTGCATAATCACGTCCGCCAAAGTGTGAAAGGAGGCGTTGGTCATTACAGTCAGTGGTTTCGGGTGAAACCGATTTGGGACTTCACCCCACTCTATCAAGTGACCTATTGAGGTCACCTGAACAAAGGTGTGAATGGGGGTTGGCGCACGGGGCGGGAGTTCAGGACTGGACTATAAATATGGGAAAGTTGGTGACATAGTCCACTTCCTCTGTTCCGTGATGGTTGTTCACAGTGGATACAGATGCTTCTTTCACTCCTCTTTCAAACCATCTGACTTCCCTGTCCAAAATGTGAACACTGGCATCCTCAAAGTGACCTTTCTCCTTCAGATGCAGATGTACAGCTGAGTCTTGTCCTGTCGAGGTGGCTCTTCTATGTTGTGCCATAACAAACCAACCCAAACAACCTCTTCACAAACAAAGTTGAGAGAAGCCAACTGAATCTAATAATAGATTAAATGCAGTGTTGAGGTTGTCATTTTCAGCATCTACATGGATGATAAAATCACCCACTATCACACACACACACACAGACTTATCTGAACTGAGTACTAAATCAGATAAAAACTCTGAGAAATCAGACAGAAACTTTCCAGTTAGGGTGGACAAGGCTACGGGTCGGGCTTTCAAATGAATTAAACTCTGTCTGGGTCTTTGATTCATTACTAAGCTGGAATGAAAGATTGCTGCTACTCCTCCTCCTCGGCCTGTGCTTTGAGTATTCTGACAGTGTGACTCAGGGGTGTTGATTCATTTAAACAAACATATTCATCCTGCTGTAACTGTTTTACTCTTTGTTGCAGATGAGGATGTTGTATTGTTTTTTCTTTTTTAATTTTTATTCCTAAATCTTTTTTTTTTTGTTCAAGGACCAAATGGCTCAAGTTGGAAAAAAAAGGGGAACTGCTGGACTTGTCCAGCATCCTCTCCTGCCACCTGATCCAGTTCACCACCAAGTAGTAATCAAATGACAGCTCAGTTCTTCTCTTCATCCAAGTATCCCAGATATATGGCTGAAGATCTGATGACAGGGTTACTGGCAGAGTCTTTCTCTAAGAAGGTAACCTGATGGGTGATGTATTTTGTGACAGGTTTAATGCTGTGGTGGAGAGAGGGACCACAATAGGTAATAATAGGATAACAAAAATCAGTCATCATCCCACGTCCTAGGCTGTCCTGGTGCTATGTGCGCTTATGAATACCCTTATGCTTTAAGATGGTGCTGGTTATGGACAAACTGTGATTAGCACAGAGGTCCTATAATAAAACACCCCTTGGGGTTCAAGAACTGGGCTGGATGTTCTGGAGTGGGTGGTGCCCTGCTCCCCTGGGGGTTGGGGTTCGCGACGGCGTTGGCCTCTTTGGTGGGGGTGGGGGGGCTGTGAGGTGTCAGGCGGCTCTCAGGTGCCTGGGGCCCTAGGGTCCTGCTGCCAGCCTGCGCAAGGGGCTAGCCTCTGGGGGTGGGGCTGGTTTCCTGTTGCCTTGGCTTCTCTGGGGTCCTTGCCCCTCGGCTGGAGGGGCTTTATCTGGGACCTCCCTATGCAGGCACAGCATAGCAGGATTGTTGGTTTGTGTAGCCGTGCTTTATTTCTGTTTTATTTTTAACAAGTGCGGCAGCTGATGAACCATTGTGGTTCATCCCCTTTTCCTATTTTCTCCCCTTTCTGTTTTTTTTTTTTTTTTCTCTTGAACAGCCTGTCAACTCTGGCACACATGTATAAGTATGGGGAAAATAACACAAATAAATTAATAAAATAAAAGGGCAAACATTAAGAAGAGGAACGTATAGAGAATCTATAGAGCTCATCTTGGAAGAGTAAATATGTCTGGCACAACAGTGCATTCAGATCACAATTCTGGTTGCAAAATCTGCCAGACATGACAGGCTGTAAGGGGTTCAGATTGGGCAGGTTATTCCTCACAGTCACACCCCTCCAAGTCTTGCTGTCATGGCCTACCTGAAAGATAACTTGACTAGCACACCACCCGTAAACTGTATATGCAAGATCCCACTGTCTGAAAAATGAAACTAATGTTGAAGTGCTTTGAACTTCTTCTTCCAATGAGATTGAAGTCTGTGAGAAAAGGGGACCTCGGCAGACCTCCTGTGACCTCAGCAAATAACTGAAGTGAGTTTATGATATTTTTGTAAACCAAGAGGAGTGTAAAGCAAGACATGCTCATTACCTAAAGACTAGCAAGTTAGATCTGCTTGTTGCCAACGTTGTTACAGTATGTCCAGTTTAGTTCATGTGGTGCACAGGTGACCATATGCCCAAAGACTGAAATGCAGCAGCCTGGGTTTGAGTCCCACCAAAGACCCCTTGCTGCATGTCCTCCCCCTCTCTCCCCCTGCTGTGCCATGCACCACCTAACAAAGGCAAAAGGTCCAAATAATAAAAAATAATTCCAAGATGGTAACAGCTAAAATGCTCAGCTTGATGCTTTCTAATGGTTTATATTCAGTCTGTGGTTACAACCAAAGTCAGAATGATGGATCTCAAAGTTGTGAGTCACTGTTAAAAGTTGAATTTTGCACCTGTTTTAACCTGGAAACATACAGCACACTGCTCCTGTAGCTTTGAAATACAATTCAGATCAATTCAAATCAACTCAGTTAAATTTAAATAGCACCAGTTCACAGTTCACAGCAGCTGTCTCAAGGCATTTCATATTGTAAAGACCCCACAATCTTTCCAATAAGCCGTGACTCAGTGCCACATTACCTCAGCACAGTAGTTTCTTCTCACAACTGTGCGCTCAAAACAATCACACATCCAAACATCTTTGCTTCCACTTCTTTGTTATTTAACACACACAACATGCAGTTCTTGTTCCAGCTGAGCATTAATTATTCAGCCAGACTTAACATTGTCACTGCTGGCATACCTGCAACAGAGAACATGACTGAAAACTGTTGTGCTGCATCCAGAGTAAATATCTGGTGTTTCATGGTGTTTCACCATGTAGGGCCGAGTCCAACGCTGCACTGAGGTCCAACAGGACAAGAACAGAGATGAGTCCACTGTCAGAGGCTGAAACTCTTCAAATAAACCGTTCCTCTGCAGATGATCAGTTAGCTGTTTTACAACTACTCTTTCAAGAATCTTTGAGAGAAAAAGAAGGTTGGAGATTGGCCTATAATTAGCTAAGACAGCTGGGTCAGTGATGGCTTTTTAAGTAGCGGTTTAATTACAGCCACCTTGAAGGCCTGTGGTACATAACCACAATATTTCCTGATTGTTTTTCACTAGTTTTGCATTTGGCTATGGTCAGTGTCACCATACATGGCCATGCCAATGCAGGAAGAGGCGGCGCAACAAAGAGGAGCTGAGTTTCCTGGAATAAAAGTGAAAGTTTGTGAGAGTCAGAGCAGAGCAGCAGGAGAGACAAATGTGTGTGTTTGTGTCTGAAGAAAATCAACCTGACCTCATCTGTTCTTTCTCAACAACCGCCTCAAACACTGGTGAGTACAGCTGATCAGATTCACTGTGTTTAACAAGCTGCATTAACACAAGACTTTCACTCATTCCACAGAGACATGTTAAACTTAAGGAGCGCTTATTAAACTATAAATGATCAAAGTTAAACTTGAAAGAAAAATGAATAAATCTGTCTTTAAAATGTGTTAGACTTTAGTCACATGTCTCCTGCTGTAATCTGACACATTTCTGAAACCTGAAAGTAGGTTCAGACTCTCTGTGCCTCTCACTCTGTGCCCACTGAGGTGTGTGGGATCTTCCAGGAATGGTTATGCTGTTATCCACAGATCTGATTGGTCAGTAGGCAGAGATTTACTGCCAAAGAACCAGAAGTAGTTGAGGGAACACCTGAATAAGCATAGGTAGGTTTCTGATTATAGAAAACAGTGCTAGTTGGTAAGAAATTAACCCCCTTAATCACACTGTAAACAGAGGATTAAACCTGAAGTAAACTTGCTAAGCCCCAAATCCTGGTTTGTAGTACAGGCTGCAGGGTAGGTGAGCTGATTTTCATGTTGTTGAAGTGAAATCTAAACAATCACAAAAATATTCATACTTTCACTTTTGTTCTCAGGGTGCAGACATGTCTGCTGCCAGCAATCTGCCATCTGAAGATCAGTTTCTGTGCTCCATCTGTCTGGATGTGTTCACTGATCCAGTCACCACACCATGTGGACACAACTACTGCAAAAAATGCATCACTCAGCACTGGAGTAATACCGACCATTACTTCTGCCCGATGTGTAAAAGGGTTTTTCAAACTAAACTTGTGCTCCATGTCAACACCTTCATCTCTGAAATGGTCGCTCAGTTCAGACATGAAGCTCAGCAGAAAGCCAGCAGCAGCAGCTCAAAGCAACAAGCTGCCAAACCGGCAGAAGTTCTCTGTGACGTCTGCACTGGAACCAAACTGAAGGCCCTGAAGTCCTGCCTGGTGTGTCTGACCTCCTACTGTCAGACTCACCTGGAGCCTCATCTGACAGTGAAAGGTCTAAAGAGACATCAGCTGATGGAGCCTGTGGAGAACCTGGAAAGCAGGATGTGTATGAAGCATGATAAACGTCTGGAGCTGTTCTGTAAGACTGACCAGACATGTGTCTGCACGCTCTGCTCTGTTTTAGACCACAAGAACCATGAGTTTGTTCCTCTGAGAGTAGAATCTGAAGGAAAGAAGGCAGAGC
Source organism: Amphilophus citrinellus (assembly GCA_013435755.1). Taxonomy (NCBI): domain Eukaryota; kingdom Metazoa; phylum Chordata; class Actinopteri; order Cichliformes; family Cichlidae; genus Amphilophus; species Amphilophus citrinellus. The sequence goes on along the minus strand of CM024197.1, from coordinate 2,065,406 downwards.
TGAGGAAGACAGAGGCTGGAATTCAGCAGATGATCCAGAAGAGACAACTGAAGATTGAGGAGGTCAAAGAGTCAGTGAAGATGAGCAAAGATGCTGCAGACAGAGAGATAGCAGAAGGTGTTCAGGTCTTCACTGCTCTGATGGAGTCTGCTGAGAGAGGCCTGAAGGAGCTCATAAAGGAGATCGAAGACAAACAGGAAACAACAGAGAAACAGGCTGAAGGTTTCATCAGAGATCTGGAACAGGAAATCTCTGAGCTGATGAAGAGAAGCTCTGAGGTGGAGCAGCTCTCACACTCTGAAGACCACCTCCACCTCCTCCAAAGCTTCTCATCCCTGAAAGCTGCTCCACCCACCAAGGACTGGACAGAGGTCAGTGTCCGTCCTCCATCATATGAGGGGACTGTGGTGAGAGCTGTGGCTCAGCTGGAGGAGAGACTCAGGAAAGACACAAGGAAGCTGTTTGAGGCTGAGCTGAAGAGGGTCCAGCAGTATGCAGTGGATGTGACTCTTGATCCTCATACAGCACATCGTGAACTCATCCTGTCTGATGATGGGAAGAAAGTGAAACATTGTGATGTGAGGAAGAAACGCCCAGACAACCCAGAGAGATTTTATGAATGTTCCTGTGTTTTAGGAAAGCAGAGTTTCTGTTCAGGCAGATTTTACTTTGAGGTTCAGGTTAAAGGAAAGACTAAGTGGACATTAGGAGTGGCCACAGAGTCAATCAACAGGAAGGAAAATATCACTCTGAGACCTCAGGATGGTTTCTGGACTGTCTGGTTGAGAAACAGAAAAGAGTACAGAGCTCTTGATGATCCTTCAGTCCGTCTCTGTCTTCAGTCTGCTCCTGAGAAGGTGGGGGTGTTTGTGGACTATGAGGAGGGTCTGGTCTCCTTTTATGATGTAGATGCTGCAGCTCTGATCTACTCCTTTACTGGCTGCTCCTTCACTCACAAACTCCACCCATTCTTCAATCCCTGTAATAATGATGGTGGTAAAAACTCTGCTCCTCTGCTGATCACTCCTGTCAATCACGCTAAATAGAAACTGATCTGATCTGAAAGCAGATCTGTTCAGAACATATTCATTGGTAACACTTGTAATGGAAAATGCATCGATGAACTTTCACTTACTTAACGTATGCAGAATCATTGTTTGCTTGTACCTTGTAATTTCATGTTTTTCATCAGCTTAAAGCATAGGTTAAATAAATACTTAGACTCCTGCTGTGACTTGTGTGTTGATGATTTTTTGGTATTAAAGCTATTATAAGCTTTAATGGTTCTTTGTGATATTTTTATTCAGAAAGGTCAATTACGTCACAGTTTTGATGATTAAGGATGAGATTGGATGCATGACCCAGACTCTGGCTCACTGAACGAAGGATGTGGCATTTGATCCTCCCTTTAAGACGGCGGTTCTCAAACTTTGTCCTTCATGCTCCACTTCACCGAAGGAAATCTTTTCACTCCTCACGCAAAGCCTCATCAGGGGGGTATGACGGGGTGTTGGTGGTGACACAGCAGAACAACAGCTCTATTTACACAATTCAATTTTATTTATATAGTGCCAAATCACAACAAACAGTCACCACAAGGTATTGTAAGGTAAAGACCCTACAATAATACAGAGAAAACCCAACAGTCAAAAACGACCCCCTATGAGCAGCACTTGGCGACAGTGAAAAGGAAAAACTCCCTTTTAACAGGAAGAAACCTCCAGCAGAACCAGGCTCAGGGAGGGGCTGAGGGGAGGGAGACAGGACAAAAAACATGCTGTGGAAGAGAGCCAGAGGTTAATAATAACAAATGATTAAATACAGAGTGAAGTATGAACAAAGTAAATAAGGTGAATGAAAAGAAAGGCTTAGTGCATCGTGGGAACCCCCCAGCAGCCTAGGCCTATTGCAGCGCAACCAAAGGTGGTTCAGGGTCTCCTGATCCAGTCCTAACTATAAGCTTTATCATAAAGTAAAGTTTTAAGCCTAATCTTAAAAATAGAGAGGGTGTCTGTCTCCCAAATCCATGCTGGAAGCTGGTTCCACAGAAGAGGGTCCTGAAAGCATATAATCATTAATTGTTATTAATCTCTGGCTCTCTTCCACAGCATGTCTTTTCTCTCCCCTCAGCCCAACCGGTCGCGGCAGATGACTGCCCCTCTCTGAGCCTGGTTCTGCTGGAGGTTTCTTCCTGTTAAAAGGGAGTTTTTCCTTCCCACTGTCACCAAGTGCTGCTCATAGGGGGTCGTTTTGACTGTTGGGTTTTCTCTGTATTATTGTAGGGTCTTTACCCGCAATACAAAGCACCTTGAGGCGACTGTTTGTTGTGATTTGGTGCTATATAAATAAAATTGAATTGAATTGAATTGAAAGCTGAAGGCTCTGCCTCCCATTCTACTCTTAAGTATCCTAGGAACCACAAGTAAACCAGCAGTCTGAGAGGGAAGTGCTCTATTGGGGTGATATGGTACTATGAGGTCTTTGAGATAAGATGGGGCCTGATTATTCAAGACCTTATATGTGAGGAGAAGGATTTTAAATTCTATTCTAGATTTAACAGGGAGCCAATGAAGAGAAGCCAATATGGGAGAAATCTGCTATCTCTTTCTAGTCCCTGTCAGTACTCTAGCTGCAGCATTTTGGATCAGCTGAAAGCTTTTCAGGGAGCTTTTAGGACAGCCTGATAATAATGAATTACAATAGTCCAGCCTAGAAGTAATAAATGCATTAATTAGCTTTTCAGCATCAGTCTGAGAAAGGATGTTTCTAATTTTAGAAATATTGCGCAAATGCAAAAAAGCGTTCCTACATATTTGTTTTGTTGGAAATTTATTGCTACTATACATATATTCCATTCATTGCCTGTATCATTCTGCCTTTAACAGCCCCCTATACTCTCTATACTTTCTTTCCCCTCTTTGAACTTTCTCCCCTTATACTCTCTCTCTCCTTATACCGTCTATACCTTCCCTCCCCCTCTGAATTCTCTCTCCCCTTATATGCTCTGTACTTTCTTTCCCCTCTTTGAACTCTCTCCCCTTATACTGGTTGTACCTTTGACCCCTTACACTATTTGTACTTTCTCTCTCTCTCCTCAGGTGTCCTTATCAGCTTCATATGCTATTTATACCCTTTCCCCCACCATTAGCAGTAATTATTCTTCATTTGTGTAAAAAGGGACTTACTTTATTTGTTAGCAGTGATTTATTCACATGTGGTAAAGTGTGGTTTTAGAATGGGTCTTAACTCTATTAATCACTGTTTACATTTATTATTATATGGGGATATACTTACTTGTATTACTCATTACTTATATTGTTTTAGTGTTATTAGTTTTATTACATGTGCACATATTATTCTTACACTTTATATTATTTTCACATAAGTGCCTGGGGTTGTTAGTTGTTATTTGAAGTACCAGGCGCCATTTTTATGGCACGTGCAGATAGGACACACACGCCAGTGTGTTGAGAGTTTTATGTTTTTGGGTCACTGAGGTGGGGATAGGACCTGTGTCTGGAGCCTTTGAAGAGTTGCTCACTTAATCACTGTCTTATTTGACATTTGTACCCTTTTGTCATATATCAGTCAAGTTTTATGGCAGGTGCACTTCCAAAAAAGGGAGTTCTGTGGGCCCCTTACAGCTGAAAAGGGGGGAAGGAATAAAAATCTGGCTAAGTGGGGGGACTGGTGATCTTATCTTAATGGATGTTTGAGTAGAAAAGGTCATACCTGTCAAGTCTCCCGTTTTGGCAGGGAAATTCCCGTATTTTACCCCTCTGTCCCGGCGTCATCCCGTATTTTTATTTTCCTGTATTTTTCCCCGTATTTTCAGTTTTCAATTTTCATTTTTTTTTAAAGCATTACTGTGCCACTCCAAGCTGAATTGTCACTATCACTAGGTTAGTGCAGACAGCGGGAACAACCCCGTAAAAACAACTGGACCTCAGTGCACCCTTTTCACAGAGTTCAGTGACGTGTTTCTGGTTTAGTTTAGCAGAGTAAACAAATCCGGGCTAGGGCTCAGTGTTGCCAACTTAGCGTTTTTTTGTTTTTGCCCCATAAAGCTATATAGCGACAGCGAAATCCTCCGCTGTCACCATGTTTTGTGTACATAAAGCCTTCTTACTGTTTTGTACGCTTTGGCATCGCCCAGACCTCACTTTGTCTCCACCCTCCACCCTCCAGCCCCCGAACCTCACTTAAACACCGAGCCTGCCCACCCACTCCCTCCGCTCCCCGGTCCTCGCTTTGGCCTTTATCAACCTTTGAGACAGGCGAGTTTTCTTACACAAGTTGGCAACAGAGGCTCAGATAAAGTTTATTTGTAGTTCTAAACATATTTATGGTGTTTTTTTGCAGATGATCAGTTAGCTGTTTTACAACTACTCTTTCAAGAATCTTTGAGAGAAAAGGAAGGTTGGAGATTGGCCTATAATTAGCTAAGACAGCTGGGTCAAGTGATGACTTTTTAAGTAGAGGTTTAATTACAGCCACCTTGAAGGCCTGTGGTACATAGCCAACTAATAAAGACTGATTGATCATTTTTAAGATAGAAGCATCAATAATTGGAAAGACTTCTTTGAACAGTCTAGTAGGAATGGGATCTAATAAACATGTTGCTGGTTTGGAGGAAGTAACTATTGAAGTTAACTCTGAAAGATCAACTGGAGCCAAAGAGTCTAAACAAATACCAGCAGTGCTGAAAGCAGCCGAACATGAAGATAAATTTTTGAGATGGTTATGAATAATTTTTTCTCTAATGTCTAAAATTTTATTTGTAAAGAAATCCATGAAGTCACTACTAGTTAAAGTGAAAGGAATACTCGGCTCTACAGAGCTCTGACTCTTTGTCAGCCTGGCTACAGTGCTGAAAACAAACCTGGGGTTGTTCTTATTTTCTTCAATTAATGATGAGTAGTAAGATGTCCTAGCTTTACGGAGGGCTTTTTTATAGAGCAACAAACTCTTTTTCCAGGCTAAATGAGCATCTTCTAATTTAGTGAGACGCCATTCCCTCTACAGCTTTCGGGTTATCTGCTTTAAGCTGTGCGTTTGTGAATTATACCACGGAGTCAGGCACTTCTGATTTGAAGCTTTCCTTTTCAGAGGAGCCACAGTATCCAAAGTTATACGCAGTGAGGATGTAAACCTATTGACGAGATAATCGACCTCACTGGAAGCAGAGCACTAAATCAGATAAAAATCAGATAAAAAATCTGAGAAATCAGACAGAAACTCTGAGTAAGGACCAGGTGGACGATAGATAATAACAAATAAAACAGGTTTTTGATTTTCCCAGTTAGGATGGACAAGACTAAGAGTCAGGCTTTCAAAAGAATGAAAACTTTGTCTGGATCTTTGATTAATTAATAAGCTGGAATTGAAGATTGCAGCTACTCCTCCTCCTCGACCTGTGCTTCGAGCATTCTGACAGTTACTGTGACTCGGGGGTGTTGATTCATTTAAACTAACATATTCATCTTGCTGTAACCAGGTTTCTGTAAGGCAGAATAAATCAATATGTTGATCAATAATTAAATCATTTACTCACAGGGACTTGAAAGAGAGAATCCTAATGTTTAATAATCCACATTTAACCATTTTATTCTTTGGTGGAGTTGAGGATGCTATAGTATTTTTTGGTTTTGAATTTTTATGCTTAAATAGTTTTTTGCTGATTTTAGCTTTGTTTTTTGGTGGTCTGGGAGCAGGCACCGACTCTATGGGGATGGGGTTTTGGGGGGATGGCAGGAGGAGAGAAGCTGCAGAGAGGCGTGTAAGACTGCAACTCTGCTTCCTGGTCTCAACCCTGGGTAGTCAGGTTTTAGGAGGGTTAATAAATTTGGCAGACAATGACGGTGGAGAGTTTTGCTAGTTGCTGTGGTAGCGTATCTGCTAATATTTTCTAGTTCTGCTATGAGAATTGATCCAATGTTCAATATTTGCACCCTGTGCAGGTTGCACGCCTGTGACAGGGCTAACATAGAAAGACAGACAAATATCATATATAATCTCCACTAACTGCATGTATTTGAACTGTGGGAGGAAACCAGGGTATTTGGAGAAAACCCAGGCAAACACGGGGAGAACAGCCACAGCCAAGGTGGTTCTTGCTGTGAGGCTAACTGCCACGCCACTGTGCTGCGGGTCCTTTTCCCCATTAGGCAAATATATGTCTTAACATTACCCTGGCAGTCTGAATACAATGGAAGCTGAGATTTCCTGCAAAAGGAAGCTTGAGCATCAACCAACTGAAGCATCTGGGGTCTCAGTTGCATTAGTTGGAGGTAAAAAGCAGAGCACAGCATGCAGCATTATTTAGATGGAGATAGAGAAAGAATATAGTGTTTGTGCCAGACTGGAAGGCTCTATGTGGAAAAGTGAAGCAGAGAGAAATGAAAGACAGAAAATAGGACTGTCAGATTTGTCTACAGTTAATAAAAGGCTGGATACACTGCACCTACTAATATTAATAAACTTTACCTCAACCTAGAGTCCTTGCCTCCTGATCCCCCACCTTACGTCACCCAACATTCAACTGTCTACACACCTGTAATGACCCAGCAACAGCTCGCCAGATGCTGGCTGAGGTTAGGAGGAGCAAGGAAGCTCCAGTGACATCTGAAGTTCCTGCTGCAACCACCATGACCATGACTGAAGTGAATGGGAGTGAAGGACCAACACTGGTGTTAAGACCCTGGTCAGAGGCCGACGAGGCAGAGGCGATTAAACACATTTACGTGACAACCTGACCTGATGGCAGACTGAAATTATGCAATTTGTCACTGAATACAGGCCTACAATGACTGAACTGAGAGGCCTGGTGAACCAGTCTCTGGGTAATGACTATCTCAAAATCCAGAGCGTGTTCATCCCACACAGAATGATGGCTCAATTAGAGCAAATAGACTTTGAACGCAGAGACAATGTAGAGTTCAAAAGACCGCTGACTGCACTTACTGACATTGTAAAGGATAAGTTCCCTCTGAGATCAAACTTATAAGCCATCACCTTCATCATACCTGACTCAGATGAGTCGTGCGGTGCTCTCTGTAATGATATCAGACTATGATCTCCACAGTGGCCTCAGAGAGCAGACCCCATGAGCAGAGAGCCTTTGCAACCCTACAAAGGAACATTTTCTGAGCAGAATGAGACCTGAACTGTCACAAATGGTGAAAAAATTTTGCATAACTCGGAAGATCTGTTTACCTGCACACATTCTCCGCCACGCTGAACATGCATAAATCATAAAACTGACCTGTTATTTAGGTTGGAAGCCAAAGTCCACAAGGTGCAAATAAATGCAACTAGAATCCCTCCATCCATTTTTTTCCGCTTATCCGGGGCCGGGTTGCCGGGGCAGCAGCCCAAGCAGAGAAGCCTAGGCTTCCCTTTCCTAAGCCACCTCCACCAGCTCATCCGGAGGGACCCCAAGGCGTTCCCAGGACAGCCGAGAGATATAATCTCTCCAACATATCCTGGGTCTACCTTGGGGCCTCCTCCTGGTAGGACATGCCCGGAACACCTCACCCAAGAGGCACCAAGAAGGCATCCTAATCAGATGCCTGAGCCACCTCAACTGTTTTCTCTCAATGTGGAGGAGCAGCGACTCTACTCTGAGCCCCTCCCGAATGGCCGCACTACTCACCCTATCTCTAAGGGACACGCCAGCCACTCTTCAGAGGAAGCTAATTTCTGCTGCTTGTATTCACGATCTTATTCTTTCAATCACTACACAAAGCTCGTGACCATAGGTGAAGGTAGGAACGTAGATCAACCGGAAAATCGACAGCTTTGCTTTTACACTCCCTCTTCATAGAAGAGAAGAGAAGAGAAGAGAAGAGAAGAGAAGAGAAGAGAAGAGAAGAGAAGAGAAGAGAAGAGAAGAGAAGAGAAGAGAAGAGAAGAGAAGAGAAGAGAAGAGAAGAGAAGAGAAGAGAATGCCTTTATTGTCATTATACAGGATATACAAAGAGAAACAATGTATAAAGATATATACAGGAAATAAAATGTATACATAAAATACAGAAAATAAAAGAATGTATAAAAATATTAACATTGTAAAAGATAAAATAAGTATATACATATAGTAATGAAGATGGTGAATACTGCACTTGGTGAATGAATATTGGATATTGTACATTATAGGAGTGACAGTTATTGTTCAGTATGAATAATATAATATTGCACAGAGATGTGGGTGTTGCACAGTTACAGTGGGTGACTGTGAGAGTTCAGGGTGGTGATTGCTCTGGTGAAGAAACTGTTCTGGAGTCTGTTTGTTCTGGCTTTGATGCTCCTGTAGCTCCTGCCAGAGGGCAGCAGGTCAGACAGGTCAAAGCCAGGGTGTGAGCTGTCCTTGGTGATGTTTGTGGCTCTGCTGAGGCAGCGGGAGGTATAGATGTCCATCAGGGAGGGGAGAGGGCAGCCAACGATTCTCTGTGCTGTCTTGACTACCCTCTGAAACCTCCCCTGTCTGCCTCAGTGCAGCTGCCGTACCATACTGTGATACAGTACGTCAGCAGGCTCTCAATGGATGAGCGGTAGAAGGTCAGCAGCAGGTTTGAGTCCAAGTTGTTCTTCCTGAGGACCCTCAGGGAGTGAAGTCGCTGCTGAGCCTTCTTGATAACAGCTGTGATGTTATCTGACCAAGAGAGATCAGCAGAGATGAGGACACAGAGAAACCTGAAGGTGTGGACCCTCTCCACATGCCTGCCGTTGATTTGTTTTCAGTCCTTATGGTCCTGATGGTGATGCTGATGTGTTTCCTGCCTGTATCCAGCAGCGGTCAGAATAACAGCATCACCTCAGCCTCCTCTGCAGTGAAAGGAGAACATGAAGGATACAGTCAGGCAGGAGCAGAGGAGTGTAAAAAGATCAGACACATTCCTGCTCAGGTTTGATCTGTTTGACAAAAATATTTTTCTGAGCTGTTATGAAGTCAAAATTCAGAAGAACATCAGAGAAAATAAGACTGAAAAGTAAAGAGCTGTGTGTGTAACTGTGATCATGAAGCTGAGGGAGAAGCAAACTCTGACTAACAGCTGCAGGAAGAGGCGGAGCAACAAAGAGTTCAACGTCATTTTCCTGAAATGAAAGTTTGAGTCGGAGCAGCGCGGCGGTTTGTGTCTGAAAGGATCTGATCTTCCTCAAACACAGGTGAGTGCAGCGCATCGCATTCATGTGTTTATTAAACCGCGTTAACGCGAAACCTTCACTCATTCCACGGAGACGTGTTATGATATTAAACTATAGATGATCAAAGCTTAAAGAACAGGAGTAAATCTGTTTTTCAGACTTTAGTCATATGTCTGCTGCTGAAAGTAGGCTCAGGGTCTCTGCGCCAAGAGCAGGTCACTGTGACAGGTTATCAGCAGAGCGGACACGGACCGAAACACGTGAAGTAAGGAGGGATCATTTGGAGCAACTGAATATGATTTATGATATACAGAATAAGCTACTTGGCGATTAGACTCCGATGGCTCATCGATGCAGAGCAGTGATAGGAATCAGGGCAGGACCCCTGGAGTCTGGACTCTGGCGGTGGTGACTTGGAGGAGGTGGATTGCATGAATGAGTCTGTGACGGAGAATGACAGGTAACCGGTGCGGTTTGAAGCATGCGGAGGGGAGGCTGATTGGCTTGAAGAAGGCGGGCAGAAAGACGATTGGACTAGAGCGATGATGTCAGCTTTGAGTTTGAGAGCATGCGAGCAGAAGTGCTGAGAAGAATAAACCGGCAGCCAAACCAAGCAGACAGAGGACTGTTTACAGTTTCTGTGTTGAACTTAAGAGTCAGCTTCCGTTTTCTGGATTCAACCGTTTGTCTCTGACAAAGTGCAGACGTCAGCCTTTTTTCCACATGTCAGCACCAGAACATCACAATGAGCACAAAAAGAAATCTAAAGCTGTCTTCATATATTTGAGAAGTTTTTATTCCCTCCTAAAGCTGATTGGTTAATGAAATACCTGCAGCTTCACAGGGTTACGCTCAGCAGGGAATATACAGCCCAGATTCCATGAAAGTCGGGTCTCTGTGTAAAATGCAAATGCAAACACAATGCAATGATTTGTGAATCGCATAAAGACACATTTTATTCACAATAGAACATAAAAAACATATCAAATGTTTAAACTGAGCAAATGAACCACTTTCAGAAACGATCAGGTGACTGAATTGAATGGCAGCACGACGCCTGTAGAAGCTGTTACAGGGCCATGTTTCCCGCTGTGCAGCATCCCCTCTTCCTTCAACAGTGTGGAAACTGAGGAGAGCGGCTGCTGGAGAAAAATGTTGTCCCGTTCTGTCTGATAGAGGATTCTAGCTGCTCCGCGGTCCTGGGTCTGCTTTGTCCTGTTTCAGGTTTCATGAGGTTCCAAATGTGAAAGGTCTGGACTGCAGGTGTGACCATAGGCATAGGAACCGGGGGGGGGGGGGGGTGGGTGGAGGGGACGTGTCCCCCCCCAATATTGGAGACAGTCGCATTTGTCCCAACCAAAAATTACAACGCAGAGGAGAAAAATATTTGATTTTGAAATCTTTAACTCGCGTGCTCTTATTTTGAAGGCACAACATGCGCTCCCCCCCTTCCTGTGAACGGCTCTGAGTGTTTGGGAGGTGGGAGACAGCGGCAGGAGTCAGAAACTCTTGAATGAGGTAAAAGTCTGTCGGGATCGTTGCCATGAACAGAGCCGGACTGAGGCATAGGAGACATATGCGGCTACCACCACCAGGGGGCCCCCAAGCTCACATACATTTGTAATGAAACTTTATGCTAGTGCACTGGTAACATTTGTCTATGCACTGGTAACAATTATCTGTGCACTGGTAACATTTATCTGTGCACTGGTAACAATTATCTATACATTTGTAACAATTATCTATGCACTGGTAATATTTGTGTATGCACTGATAACATTTATCTATGCACTGGTAACATTTATCTGTGCACTGGTAACATTTATTTGTGCACTGGTAACATTTTGTCCCCTTAGAATTATAAGGTTCTATCTACGTTTTGACCAGTTTTGAAATATTGAGCTTTAAAGTTTTTGCACTCTGTATAGCAAAAATTACACATGGAATAAGTCTTGTTCACACATGATTATGAAACACACCCTATATGTATTCTAAATCAGTACTATCGAAATCCTATTAAACGTGCAAATGGGGTTTTTTGGGTTTTTTTTTTTTTTGAACAAGTATAATGCAGATAAAACCTTCTAATTCTAAAAACTCCTTTTTTGTTTGGAATTATAAGGTTCTATCTACAAAATGTGATAGCTACTACTGATTTTCAAGGAATGAAAAATAGTTAACTTATAGTAAGTTTTAAACCATAAAATTATAGATATAATAGAGTGTCCACAAGTATGGTTAAGTCAAATTTAATGAATTCTGTGACATTTTTTTAAATTTCTTCTTTCGTGGCAAACTGTTTTTATGGACACATTTCCCTTCCCTTTACTAGAAGAAGATGATGCTTGACAAAGTTTTATCTTTGAATGTTTCAATGCTACAACATCTCCATCCATCCATTCTCTTCCGCTTATTCTGTTCAGGGTTGTGAGGGGGGGGGGGGGGGGGGTGTCTGGAGCCTATCACAGCTGACATAGGGTGAGAAGCACAGTACACCCTGTATAGGTCGCCAGCCTGTCGCAGGGCTAACACAGAGAGACAGACAACCATTCACACCTATGGGCAATTTAGAGTGACCAATTAACCTAACCCCAGTAACTGCGTGGCTTTGGACTGTGGGAGGAAACCCACACAGACACGGGGAAAACATGCAAACCCCACACAGAGAGACCTGGCCCAAGGTGGAATTGAACCCAGAGCTAGATGTCAATCTAGCTGTGAGGCAGTAGTGTTAACCACCATGCCGCCTTGCTGCACAACATCTATTACACAATTTTAAAATTGTACAATTTAAAAAAAAAAAAAGAAAAAATCAAACTTTTCATTAAACTCATGTTGGCAGGCTGAGCCCTCTTTTTTCCCATCCTTTATTTTTCCAAAGTTTTCTTAAGATAACTCAACATATAATTATATGAAAACCAACAAGTAAAAATAAAATTTATAATAAATCAATAGAACAAAATAAACATTTGATATAAATTAGGAAGGCGTATACTTTGACATATAAACAAACTCAAATTTCAATAAAATTTGTACGGAGTCAAACAAATTCTGGATAATTTACCACAATGTTTTTTTTCCCCCATTTAGCCTAGATCTTTTTAAATTTTACAAGCTGCAATCTACCTGAAAAAGCATTCTTTAATATTCTAAATAAACATTTAGATTCTGAGTTCATGTCCACTGAGTACAAAAATCCAAATAAAAACTCATCCCACTTAAAAGGTAGATTTTTTAAACTTGGATCTTTAATTAAAATCATTCTGCTATAAAAATGTCACTGACAATGAACTGTTTTCTTTCGGTTGTATTTATTCAGGAAAAATGTAACAATTTCTTTGCCGTCCCTTTTCTGGTGTTTTTTTCTTTTACTTGCTCTTCTGGAGTTTGATGACAGAAATAAAAATAGACAGAGCTCATTAGCATGGTACCACTGCTAGGTCATAGAATATATTAAAATCTGAAGTCATTCTTCAATCAATAATATTTTATACGTGAGGTAACTTATTATTATGACCTTTGACTATTCTCAGTATTACTAACTACATTGTTTTTTTATGTTAGCACTGACCACAGACAAACAATACAAAACTAGTATTAGCTCGCTAGCTTCGTAGCTAACAGTGCAAAGAAACAGCTCAGTGCAATTTAAAAAAAAAAGAAATCAAAAGTTAAGAATTTTCCTGCCATTAGTACTTCTGTCTGTTGTCAACTCATTTTTGAAATCCTCAAGCTTTAGATGTGTTGTAAACAGCCCCAGCTTACCATGAAACATTTTCTCTAGCATCTCCTCTGCTCCTTTGTTTGACATTGGGCACCAACATTACAATAAAGAAGCAGCCTGATTGGCTCTCTTGTGAACATTTCAAGTGCTTATTGGTTCAGAGATAGAACCTTATAATACCAAGTTAAAACTTGATTTTGCAGATAGAACCTTATTATTTTGTGAATAAAACGCCCAAAAATATATATATTTGAAAAAATCTCTTACATATTGTTCATAAGTGGTCAGCAAATAAGTATATGACAATAACTCAGTTTCGTCAAAAATGTCAGAACCTTATAATTCTAAGGGGACGATTTATCTGTGTATTGGTAACATTTATCTGTGCATTGGTAACATTTATCTGTGATCAAGCCAGTTTGCCCACGTCCTACGATTATAAAACATATACATATGTAAATTATACATGCAATCATATAAGTGTACGCAACACTATTTTTCCAAGAAACATTTGAAAAATAAGAAAGTAAAAGATCAAATAGCATTTTTTTTAATGCTTTTCTCAGAGTATTTATGGATCTGTCAGGTTTCCGATATGTGTCCCCCCCAGTAGGAAACTCACTCCTACGCCCCTGGGTGTAACGACTGTGCTGGTGGCAGTTCAAATGTTGTACATGTTAAATATGCTCAGAGAAGAAGATTTTTTTAATTGTTGATAATTGCAATAACTATAAGCACAACAATAGGTGTGTCATGTTCCTGGGCCGGTGGCCCAGCATTTTGAGTTTCTTTTGTGTAGCCTTCTTTTGTTGTACTTTTCAGGTTATGTTTCTTAGTGTTTCTTATAGTTTATACTTATATTGTTGTTTGAGTATGCTGTTTAGTTTCCCTTGTTGTTTTTTGTGTAATGTTCCCTTTGTCAAGTTTTCAGTGTTAGGTCTGCGTCTGTTACGTTTAGTCAGTTCCTGTTTTATGTTGACAGTCTCGTGTTTCCTGTGCTTTGTGTTTAGTTTTGCTTCCCCTTTGTCATTAGGTTCATTTGGTTCACCTGTCGTCCCCTGTTGTTGTCACTTGCCCTAAATCCCCTTGTGTGTATTGTGCTCTTTCTGTTATATTTGCTCCCTTTGAGGCATGTTCTAAACACTTTTGAGGGAATATCGTACCACTGTTATGCTGATGACATCCAGCTGTATATTTCTTTCAAGCATGAACATGTCTCAAAGTTGCAGGTATTAATAATGTGTTTAAAATCCATTAAAAGCTGGCTAGCCAAAAATTTTCTTCAACTTAATGAGGACAAAACTGAAATTCTGATCTGTGCTCCGGATAGATCTGTCTCTAATATAATGATAGCCCTTGGTCCTCTTGCTAAATTCGTTAAGCCTTCTATTAAGAACCTTGGGATAACCTTTGACCCTACCTTTATGCTTGACTCTCATGTTAAATCTTTGACGCATTCTTGTTTCTTCCACCTTAGGAATATTGCTAAGCTTACCTCCATCATATCTCATTCTGAACTTGAGATGGTTATTCATGCATTTATATCTTCTCGCCTGGACTATTGTAATGCATTGTTTACGTGTCTTAGCAAACATTCCCTGGAGCGTTTACAGGCTGTTCAGAATGCTGCTGCTAGGCTTCTGACTAAATCTTCCAAATATTCTCACATCACCCTGCTTCTGATTCAGTTACACTGGCTACCTGTCAAATTTAGAATACAGTTTAAGATTTTGGTACTTACATTTAGAGCTCTTCACGAGCAAGCCCCATTGTATATTAGTGAACTCCTTCACTTATATACTCCTTCTAGATCACTGGGGTCATGTGATCAGGGACTTCTGCCTGTGCATTCTACAAGACTGAAAACGAAAGGAGACAGAGCTTTTGCCTCAGTGGCTCCCCGTCTCTGGAACTCTCTCCCTGTCCATCTTAGAGCGGCGGACTCACTGATGCATTTTAAAGGTCTTTTAAAAACACATCTTTTTAGCTTGGCATTTGTTTAATTTGTTTTTAATTTGTTTTTATTATTCTTTGTCCTGTTGTGAAGCACTTCGTAACATCTGTTTTGAGAGGTGCTATATAAATAAAGCTTTACTTACTTACTTAAGCCCTTAGTTTTCCTCTGTTCGTGGTTGCGTCGTCGTCATTGTTTCCCCCAGTGTTCCCCTCTTAGCTGTGTGTTTTGTTTTTTGCTTTCTCCCAGGCTTCCGGTTTGTTTTTTGCCCTGGTGGAGATTTCGCGTTTTTGTGTTTTGTATTATTCGAGTTCCTGCAAATAAAACAGTTTTAGGTTAAGTCTGCGTATGTCCTGCATTTGGGTCCCACCCCTTCCTCCACACAGCCCCTGACCATGACAGTATGACGCAACCACCATGGACCCAGTGGACTACAGCTTTTTCGAGCCCGACCTGTGTGAGCCGTGGCTCTCTTCTGAATGCGAGTCACGGTACGTCAGCACGCACCTCGCCCTGGGAGGGCCCGGCTGGAGGAAGAAGCCTCGCTGTCGCCGCTCCCCACCTCCATCGCGAGCTCATGCTTCGCCTCGGCAGCTGCCTGCTGCAACAGCTGCCTACAAGCTGCCTGCCATTACGGAGATTAGAGAGGGCGGGTATTTCTCCTCCCCACCTCAGTGGAATACGCCGCCCTCGTCATCGGCACCAGTTTGCTCTTCATCCGCTGCGTTCCTGGCACGTCAGTGGGATGAGGAGCCTGCCGCTGCTGTGCTTGCTGTTCATACAGGCAGGAGGAAGCGCGGCTTTCTGCTGCAAAGACAGACATCACCTGCCTCCTCTGTGGATTCTGCACAGTCTCAGCCCAGTGCCGCTGCGCAGTCTGTGCAGCCACAGCTCACCACTGCTTTCTCCCCTGTGTGTGACAATCATGGTCAACTCGTGAGTACACTTCATTACAATGAGACTCCTGTTTCAAACTACACCTGCTTCTACACCTGTGCCTGCTCCACGGGTGAGAGTAGCCAAGGACGGGCTCTCTCCGGCACCCCTCCCTGCTCCTTGGGTGAGGAGCACCCAGCGCTCATCTTCAGTCAGTGCTTCAGAGCCTTCAGCTTCTCCCCCATCAGTCTCAGAGCCTTCAGCTTCTCCCCCATCAGCCTCAGAGCCTTCAGCTTCGCCCCCATCAGTCTCAGAGCCTTCAGCTTCTCCCCCATCAGCCTCAGAGCCTTCAGCTTCGCCCCCAGCAGCCCCTGCTTCGGAGACCCCAGTTTTGCCTTTGGAGACCCCAGCTTTGCCTTTGGAGACCTCAGCTTTGCCTTCGGAGACCCCAGCTTTGCCTTTGGCGACTCTGGAGTCTTCAGCTTCGCCCTCAGTTAGCCCTTCAGCTCCAGCTCCCTCTGCTCACCCAGCTCCCTCAGTTCCAGCTTCGGTCCCCTTAGTCCTCTCAGTTTCAGTCCCTTTGGTCCCTTTAGCGCCTTCAGCTCCAGTTCCCTTAGCTCCTTCGGTCCCCTCTGTTAGCGCTTCGGTCCCTTTATCCATCTTAGTCCCTTCTGCAGTTTTCTCAGTGTTAGCTTCGGTCCCCTCTGCTCCTTCCCCTTCTGTCCCTTTAGTAGCTCCCTCCTATGGTCCCTCAGTCTCCTCTATTTCAGTTCCCTCTGGTCCCTCAGCTTTGGTCCCTTCGCTCCCCTCGGCTCCATCGCCTTCAGCTTTGCTCCCCTTGGCTCCCTCGCCTTCAGTCAGTGCTTCAGAGCCCTCTGCACACTTAGCTCCTGCAGCCCCTACTCCCTCTGTACCTGCACCTCCCCCACCTTCAGTTTACCCAGCTCCTTCACTCCATTTAGTCCCCTCGGTTTCCTCAGTGCTCTCTTTCCCTTTAGCTCCCTTAGCTCCAGCCACTTCGGGCCCTTTAGCTCCCTCGGCCTCGGCTTCAGTTCCTCTGGTCCCCTTAGTCTCTCAGGTCCCTTCAGCTTCGGTCCTCTCAGCTTCGGTCCCCTCAGCTTTGGTCCCCTCAGCTCCCTCTACCTCAGCTCCCTCTACCTCAGCTTCGGTCCCGTTGGCTCCCTCTACCTCAGCTTCGGTCCCCTCGGCTCCCTCTACCTCAGCTCGCTCTACCTCAGCTTCGGTCCCCTCGGCTCCCTCTACCTCAGCTCCCTCTACCTCAGCTTCGGTCCCCTCGGTTCCCGCTTTAGTCCCTTCGGTTCCCTCAACCACGGCTTTGGTTCCCTCTGGCCCCTCAGCTTCAGTCCCCTTGGTTCCCGCTTTAGTCCCTTCGGTCCCCTCGGTTCCCTCAATCATGGCTTTGGCTCCCTCTGGCCCCTCAACTTCGGTCCCCTCGGTTCCCACTTTAGTCCCTTCGGCTCCCTCAGCTTCAGTCCCTCAGCTTCAGTCCCCCAGCGTTAGTCCCTTTAGCTCCCTCCTCAGCTTTGGTCCCCTCAGTCCCTCGGGTCCCCTTAGCTCCCTCCTCAGCTTTGGTCCCCTCGCTCCCTCGGGTCCCCTTAGCTCCCTCCTTAGCTCTGGTCCCCTCGGTCCCTCGGGTCCCCTTAGCTCCCTCCTCAGCTTTGGTCCCCTTGGTCCCTCGGGTCCCCTTAGCTCCCTTCTCAGCTCTGGTCCCCTCGGTCCCTCGGGTCCCCTTAGCCACCTTAAAGTCACCCCTCCCTGAACCTGCCTTTGAGCTACCCACACAGCAGCCTCAGTCGTTGAAGGAGACAGCTGTGCACCCTGCTCAGCAGCATGGCTCCTTCGAGTTCCCTGGCTCCTTCGAGTTCCCTGGCTCTTTTGGTGGTTCGGAGCCTGTGTTCTATTTCGTCCCTCCGTCCAGGCCCCCTCCTGCCATCATTTTTGTTTGTACTTGTCCTGGTCCTCGGGTCCAAGACCCATGGTTTTTGTAATTCTATATTAGGTGTCAGTTATTGACTTACCCCCAGTCCCCGTATTATGTTGCATGTGTCAAATCTGCTTCTCTATCTGACATGTTGATTTCCTGTTTTTCCTGACTAAGCATAGATAGGTTTCTGCTTATAGAAAACAGTGCTAGTTAGATAAAAAATTAACGCACTTAGTAACAATGTAAACAGAGGATTAAACCTGAAATGAATTTGCTCAGCCCCAAAATCTGTTTTTCAGGGTAGGCAAGCTGATTTTCATGTTGATGAAGCAAAATTTAAACAATTACAAAAATATTCACCATTTGACTTTTGTTCTCAGGGTGCAGACATGTCTGCTGCCAGCAATCTGCCATCTGAAGATCAGTTTCTGTGCTCCATCTGTCTGGATGTGTTCACTGATCCAGTCACCACACCATGTGGACACAACTACTGCAAAAAATGCATCACTCAGCACTGGAGTAATACTGACCATTACTTCTGCCCGATGTGTAAAAGGGTTTTTCAAACTAAACTTGTGCTCCATGTCAACACCTTCATCTCTGAAATGGTCTCTCAGTTCAGACATGAAACTCAGCAGAAAGCCAGCAGCAGCAGCTCAAAGCAACAAGCTGCCAAACCAGGAGAAGTTCTCTGTGACGTCTGCACTGGAACCAAATTGAAGGCCCTGAAGTCCTGCCTGGTGTGTCTGACCTCCTACTGTCAGACTCACCTGGAGCCTCATCTGACAGCTTCACGTCTGAAAAGACATCAGCTAATGGAGCCTGTGGAGAACCTGGAAGGTAGGACATGTGTAAAGCACAATAAACATCTGGAGCTGTTTTGCAAGACCGACCAGACATGTGTCTGCGTGCTCTGCTCTATTTCAAACCACAAGAACCATGAGTTTGTTCCTCTGAGAGAAGAATTTGAAGGAAAGAAGGCAGAGCTGAGGAAGACAGAGGCTGGAATTCAGCAGATGATCCAGAAGAGACACCTGAAGATCGAGGAGATCAAAGAGTCAGTGAAGATGAGCAAAGATGCTGCAGACAGAGAGAAAGCAAAAGGTGTTCAGGTCTTCACTGCTCTGATGGAGTCTGCTGAGAGAGGCCTGAAGGAGCTCATAAAGGAGATCGAAGACAAACAGGAAACAGCAGAGAAACAGGCTGAAGGTTTCATCAAAGATCTGGAACAGGAAATCTCTGAGCTGATGAAGAGAAGCTCTGAGGTGGAGCACCTCTCACACTCTGAAGACCACCTCCACCTCCTCCAAAGCTTCTCATCCCTGAAAGCTGCTCCACCCACCAAGGACTGGACAAAGGTCAGCGTCCATCCAGCACATGAGGGGACTGTGGTGAGAGCTGTGGCTCAGCTGGAGGAGAGACTCAGGAAAGACACAAGGAAGCTGTTTGAGGCTAAGCTGAAGAGGGTCCAGCAGTATGCAGTGGATGTGACTCTCGATCCTCATACAGCACATCCGGAACTCATCCTGTCTGATGATGGAAAACAAGTACAAAGTAGTGGTGTTTGGAAGAATCTTCCAGACAATCCAAAGAGATTTTCTTACTGTGTTTGTGTTTTAGGAACTCAGAGTTTCTCTTCAGGCAGATTTTACTTTGAGGTTCAGGTTAAAGGAAAGACTAAATGGGATTTAGGAGTGGCCACAGAGTCGATCAAAAGGAAGGGACAATTCAGACTGAGACCTCAGGATGGTTTCTGGACTGTGGTGTTGAGAAATGGAAATGAGTACAAAGCTCTTGCTGACCCATCAGTCCGTCTCTGTCTTCAGTCTGCTCCTGAGAAGGTGGGGGTGTTTGTAGATTATGAGGAGGGTCTGGTCTCCTTTTATGATGTAGATGCTGCAGCTCTGATCTACTCCTTTACTGGCTGCTCCTTCACTCAGAAACTCCACCCATACTTCAGTCCCTGCAATAATGATGGTGGTAAAAACTCTGCTCCTCTGATCATCAGTCCTGTCAATCACACTGAGCAGAAACTGATCTGATATAGAAACAGCCCTTTCACTGAGTGCTACCAATGAATATGTTCATATTCAATGGTAGCACTGATTTGGGTCTATTTTTCTCTTCTGATTCTGATTGGTTACTTTTTGTTATTAGATCATATTGATGCTTAAGTGATCTCACAGTTACAGCACATGTTTTTCCATGCTGATTTTAACCTCTGATAAAAATGTGTGTGTGTGTTTTACTTAAACTGAGACAGCAAAAATGTGAAGAATCAAAGTTGAATTAATGATAATAAATGAGAGCAATAACCTGAGATGCATCTGTCGTGTTCCATATTCAGATCATACATTATCCTGAGACCTTCATGGAGCTACGTATGCTCATGAGTGTTAAAATATGATTATATTACAAACCACTTAGAGAATCACTTAGAGGATGATCCGGGTATCAAATGGAGGTAAAAAGCAGAGTTTTCTTTTCATATGTTCTAAACTATCCTAACCTTCTGAGCATCCAACTATCCCACATGGAGCCCTGAAATTTTACCCAAAATACACATTTTTGAAGTTTTATCCAGCAAATTAGCAGAAACCAGATCAAACATCCAGGGCACGAAAACATGTTTCTGTTTCTCTGTCATCAAACTGATGTCATTTATTGAAACTACGATATATCCATTTATATTGATGCTCAAATAATAAAAATATGCTAAAAATGTGACATTTTGGCTTTAGATTTTAATTATTAAAACATGTCAATAAACTGTATCTGTAGCTCTTAAAGAAACTGAGTTCAGCAACTCTGCTATCCATCCATCCAACCAACCATCCATCCATCCATCCATCCAACCAACCATCCATCCATCCATCCAACCAACCATCCATCCATCCAACCAACCATCTATCCATCCATCCATCCAACCAACCATCCATCCATCCAACCAACCATCCATCCATCCAACCAACCATCCATCCATCCAACCAACCATCCATCCATCCATCCAACCAACCAACCAACCAACCAACCATCCATCCATCCATCCATCCATCCAACCAACCATCCATCCATCCATCCTTTTCCACTTATCCTGTTCAGGGTCGCAGGGAAGCTGAAGCCTATCCCAGCTGTCTTAGGGTGAGAGGCAGGGTACACCCTGTACAGGTCGCCAACCTGCCACAGGGGAGGTAAAAAGCACAGCACAGCATGCGGCATTATTTAGATGGAGATAGAGAAAGAATATAGTGTTTGTGCCAGATTGGAAGGCTCTATGTGGAAAAGTGAAGCAGAGAGAAATAAAAGACAGAAAATAGGACTGTCAGATTTGTCTACAGTTAATAAAAGGCTGGATACACTGCACCTACTAATATTAATAAACTTTACCTCAACCTAGAGTCCTTGCCTCCTGATCCCCCACCTTACGTCACCCGACGTTTAACTGTCTACACACCTGTAATGACCCAGCAACAGCTCGCCAGATGCTGGCTGAGGTTAGGAGGAGCAAGGAAGCTCCAGTGACATCTGAAGTTCCTGCTGCAACCACCATGACCATGACTGAAGTGAATGGGAGTGAAGGACCAACACTGGTGTTAAGACCCTGGTCAGAGGCTGATGAGGCAGAGGCGATTAAACACATTTACGTGACAACCTGACCTGATGGCAGACTGAAATGCTGCAATATGTCACCGAATACAGGCCTACAATGACTGAACTGAGAGGCCTGGTCTCTGGGTAATGACTATCTCAAAATCCAGAGCGTGTTCATCCCACACAGAATGATGGCTCAATTAGAGCAAATAGACTTTGAACACAGAGACAATGTAGAGTTCAAAAGACCACTGACTGCACTTGCTGACATTGTAAAGGATAAGTTTCCTCTGAGATCAAACTTATAAGCCATCACCTTCATCATACCAGTGTGGGGATATTTTTTACTACTTTCATTTATCATCTATGCTTCGCTTACTGCCATCAGAGGCAGTAAGGGTACTGTACTGTACACTGGGTGGGTCTTTCCCACTGGTAGCAGCCTTACACATTGCGTCGTGTGCAGGACGGGACTTTCACCGCCCATAGCAGTGGGACATCTATCATTCCATAACATGTACTGTGAGGGCCACTCTTCCATTGCCGGGGGACTCATTTATTATCTCAATATTTTACTCTACTTTCCCCATGGCTAATTACTGGCCCTGTTCTTAGGGGCCTCTAATGAGTCAGTGCTACTTTCATCTATTATCATTACATATATGGGAATATATCTACTCTTATTGCTCACCTATGTTATTTGTATTGTCACTATTTTTACTTTTATTACTTATACTGAGACTATTTTATATTCTCTATGACCTTCATACTGGTGCATGGAGTCATTTTTCTCATGTTTTAGGTACCAGGCATCACTTTCATGGCTTGTGCAAAGTAAGAGAAAGCCCCCCTACACACACACACCAATGTATAGAGTGCTTTATGTTCTCGGGGTCACTGGGATGAGGGTGAGACCTGTTAGATCTTGGGTGTGCGTTTGAGGCTCTTGGAGAGTTGCCAGAGTGAGCGCTGTTCCTCATGACACCTGTAACACTATGTTATACTTCAGCAGTGTTTTATGACAGGTACATTCCAAAAATGGAGTTCTGTAGGCCCCCACCCTCGCACTCGCCTGGCTAGGAGGGGGAAGAGATAAGACTTGGCTAAGTGGAGCGGTACTAACGATGTTATCCTAGCAGATGTTTGAGTAGAAATGTTCATCATTTGTGACACCTGTCTGAACTGTCATAAACCAAAAGTTTACCCTCTAATGTGTACGCCTTAAACATGTGACTTTAGAGTGGGTGTAATATAGCCAAAAGACAATTGGTTGGGGTTCACGTTTCATGGGCTGAGACTTTATGTAAATTAGGAGAGGTCAAAGGCAAGTGGGGAGTTATCATGTTTAAGATATAAAATGTTTGCCACTCTTTGTCTCAGCTCACCTCTCTCTGTGTGCTCTTCTCTTTCCTGTCCTCTTTTTTCCTTTCCTGTTTCTGCTTCTTTCTCTTTCTCTGTGTTTCCCTCTTTCCTTCTTTCTTCTTCTCTTCTCTCTCTGTGTGTGTATCTTAGTCTCAACTATGTTACTGTCTGTATCTTGGTTTTTGTCTGTGTTGTGTTGCAACTAATATGTCTAATAAACAGCCTGCGCCAGAATCTGCTCATCCCAGTGAGTTTTTGAATATTTTGGGTTTGAATCTATGGCCAAAAAGAAAATGGAGACCCTAAGAAAATGTCACAGACACCAGACTCAGATGAGTCATGCAGTGCTCTCTGTAATGATATCAGACTATGATCTCCACAGTGGCCTCAGAGAGCAGACCCCATGAGCAGAGAGCCTTTGCAACTCTACAAAGTTCATCTGAAGGAACATTTTCTGAGCAGAATGAGACCTGAACTGTCACAAATGGTGAAAATTTTTTTGCATAAATCTGTTTACCTGCAGACATTCTCTGGCATGCTGAACATGCAAAAAACATAAAACTGTCCACAGGGTGCAAAAAATAAATAAATAAATAAATCCACATAGAATGCAACTAGAATCCATCCATCCATCCATTTTTTTCCGCTTATCCAGGGCCGGGTTGCTGGGGCAGCAGCCCAAGCAGAGAAGCCCAGGCTTCCCTCTCCCCAGCTACCTCAACCAGCTCATCCGGGGGCCCCCCCAGGCATTCCCAGGCCAGCCGAGAGATATAATCTCTCCAGCATGTCCTGGGTGTACCTCGGGGCCTCCGCCCCAGTGGGACAGGCCCGGAACACCTCACCCAAGAGGTATCCAGCAGTCATCCTAATCAGATGCCCGAGCCACCTCAACTGGCTCCTCTCAATGTGGAGGAGCAGGGACTCTACTCTGAACCCCTCCCGAATGGTCGCATTACTCCTCACCCTATCTCTAAGGGACACGCCAGCCACTCTTCAGAGGAAGCTCATTTCTGCCGCTTGTATTCACAATCTTATTCTTTCAGTCACTACACAAAGCTCCTGACCATAGGTGAGGGTAGGAACATAGATCGACCAGTAAATCGACAGCTTTGCTTTTATGTTCCCTCTTCATAGAATAGAATAGAATAGAATAGAATAGAATAGAATAGAATAGAATAGAATAGAAAGCCATTATTGTCATTATACAGGATGTACAATGAGATTGGAGGGCCACTCCTGTTCAGTGCATGCAATAGAAAGTCAAATTTTCTAAAGTATAAAACATAAATTAGAACTTCTAAAAATATACAGAAAATAAAATGTATAAAAAAATACAGAAAATAAGAGAATTATAAAAATATTAACATTGTAAAGAATAATATAAGTATATACATAGAACAATGAAGATGGTGAATACTGCACTTGGTGAATGAATATTGGATATTGTACATTATAGGAGTGACAGTTATTGTTCAGTATGAATAATATAATATTGCACAGAGATGTGGGTGTTGCACAGTTACAGTGGGTGAGTGTGAGAGTTCAGGGTGGTGATTGCTCTGGTGAAGAAACTGTTCTGGAGTCTGTTTGTTCTGGCTTTGATGCTCCTGTAGCTCCTGCCAGAGGGCAGCAGGTCAAACAGGTCAAAGCCAGGGTGTGAGCTGTCCTTGATGATGTTTGTGGCTCTGCTGAGGCAGCGGGAGGTATAGATGTCCATCAGGGAGGGGAGAGGGCAGCCAACGATTCTCTGTGCTGTCTTGACTACCCTCTGAAGCCTCCCCCTGTCTGCCTCAGTGCAGCTGCCGTACCATACTGTGATACAGTACGTCAGCAGGCTCTCAATGGATGAGCGGTAGAAGGTCAGCAGCAGGTTTGAGTCCAAGTTGTTCTTCCTGAGGACCCTCAGGGAGTGAAGTCGCTGCTGAGCCTTCTTGATAACAGCTGTGATGTTATCTGACCAAGAGAGATCAGCAGAGATGAGGACACTGAGAAACCTGAAGGTGTGGATCCTCTCCACATGCCTGCCGTTGATTTGTTTTCAGTCCTTATGGTCCTGATGGTGATGCTGATGTGTTTCCTGCCTGTATCCAGCAGCGGTCAGAATAACAGCATCACCTCAGCCTCCTCTGCAGTGAAAGGAGAACATGAAGGATACAGTCAGGCAGGAGCAGAGGAGTGTAAAAAGATCAGACACATTCCTGCTCAGGTTTGATCTGTTTGACAAAAATATTTTTCTGAGCTGTCATGAAGTCAAAATTCAGAAGAACATCAGAGAAAATAAGACTGAAAAGTAAAGAGCTGTGTGTGTAACTGTGATCATGAAGCTGAGGGAGAAGCAAACTCTGACTAACAGCTGCAGGAAGAGGCGGAGCAACAAAGAGTTCAACGTCATTTTCCTGAAATGAAAGTTTGAGTCGGAGCAGCGCGGCGGTTTGTGTCTGAAAGGATCTGATCTTCCTCAAACACAGGTGAGTGCAGCGCATCGCATTCATGTGTTTATTAAACCGCGTTAACGCGAAACTTTCACTCATTCCACGGAGACGTGTTATGATATTAAACTATAGATGATCAAAGCTTAAAGAACAGGAGTAAATCTGTTTTTCAGACTTTAGTCATATGTCTGCTGCTGAAAGTAGGCTCAGGGTCTCTGCGCCAAGAGCAGGTCACTGACAGGTATCAGCAGAGCGGACACGGACCGAAACACGTGAAGTAAGGAGGGATCATTTGGAGCAACTGAATATGATTTATGATATACAGAATAAGCTACTTGGCGATTAGACTCCGATGGCTCATCGATGCAGAGCGGTGATAGGAATCAGGGCAGGACCCCCGGAGTCTGGACTCTGGCGGTGGTGACTTGGAGGAGGTGGATTGCATGAATGAGTCTGTGACGGAGAATGACAGGTAACCGGTGCGGTTTGAAGCATGCGGAGGGGAGGCTGATTGGCTTGAAGAAGGCGGGCAGAAAGACGATTGGACTAGAGCGATGATGTCAGCTTTGAGTTTGAGAGCATGCGACGCAGAAGTGCTGAGAAGAATAAACCGGCAGCCAAACCAAGCAGACAGAGGACTGTTTACAGTTTCTGTGTTGAACTTAAGAGTCAGCTTCCGTTTTCTGGATTCAACCGTTTGTCTCTGACAAAGTGCAGACGTCAGCCTTTTTTCCACATGTCAGCACCAGAACATCACAATGAGCACAAAAAGAAATCTAAAGCTGTCTTCATATATTTGAGAAGTTTTTATTCCCTCCTAAAGCTGATTGGTTAATGAAATACCTGCAGCTTCACAGGGTTACGCTCAGCAGGGAATATACAGCCCAGATTCCATGAAAGTCGGGTCTCTGTGTAAAATGCAAATGCAAACACAATGCAATGATTTGTGAATCGCATAAAGACACATTTTATTCACAATAGAACATAAAAAAAATATCAAATGTTTAAACTGAGCAAATGAACCACTTTCAGAAACGATCAGGTGATTGAATTGAATGGCAGCACGACGCCTGTAGCTGTTACAGGGCCATGTTTCCCGCTGTGCAGCATCCCCTCTTCCTTCAACAGTGTGGGAACTGAGGAGAGCGGCTGCTGGAGAAAAATGTTGTCCCGTTCTGTCTGATAGAGGATTCTAGCTGCTCCGCGGTCCTGGGTCTGCTTTGTCCTGTTTCAGGTTTCATGAGGTTCCAAATGTGAAAGGTCTGGACTGCAGGTGTGACGACTGTGCTGGTGGCAGTTCAAACGTTGTACATGTTAAATATGCTCAGAGAAGAAGTTTTTTTTTTTTAATTGTTGATAATTGCAATAACTGTAAGCACAACAATAGGTGAACTAATATCAACATGAAAAAGTGAGCAATAAATAAATATTATATAGACAGCAGCCTGTTTTTGTTTTTTTTAGTTTTTCGTGGGAAAGAAAACAGTATTTAAAAATTGTAATTGCAGCAACAACAACAAAAAAACCCCACAATAATAACAATAATAACATGACAAACTAAGCAACAGATGTTCTAAGTAATATTTTGTAGACAGAGGCTTGGTATCATGGTCCCTGGGCCTAGGACCCAGGGTCTATTATGATTTCAGTTATTGCATTTTGTGAGTCCCTGTGTTTTGTCTCGTGTGTCAAGTCTGCATCTCTGACATGTTGATTTCCTGTTTTATTTTGCTGGTCTTTTGTCTCTGGTGCTCCAGATTAGGTTCACCTGTGTTTCTCTGGTGTTTTCCGTGTTCCTTAATCACCCCAGTGTGTGTATATTGTCTGCAGTTTTCCCTTGTCCTGTGTCGCATCCTTGTTGTTGTTGCTTCCCGTCCACTGTGTGTTATTTCTGATCCAGTGAGTTTGTAATCTGTCCCCCTGGTTCCGTCCAGCTCTGTCCTGAGTTCCCAGCTAATAAAGCTGATGTTAAGTTTAGTTCTATCTTTGGGTTCCTCAACCTGGCTGCAACAGCGGGTTTAATGACATGAGAACACAACCATACAATGGACCCCACAGACTCAGACCAGCATGAGCGGCGACAGGTCATCCATGCCTTCCTCAGAGAGACCCACCTGGTGGAATAGCCCCGGCTAGTCCGAGTTTTGCCGGGAGGTCAGAGTGGGCAGATTTTTCCTCTCACCGCTGCAGCAGATTACTCCGTCCACATCGCTGCTGCCAGAGCCAGCTTTGTTGAGGGGAAAGCGTGGCTCTCAGCTGTGAAATTGGCAGCCTCATTCTGCCACCACCTTGAGCTCTGCACAGCCAGAGCAACCTCTGTTTACTCCTGTTGGCCGGCCCATGTGTGCTGGGACCAAGAAATCAGTGTGTGAAACTGTATTTTCCTCCAAGACTCTTGAAATGATTATTAATTCTGAAACTGCTGCTACCATGAAGACTGTGAGCTACAGTGCCTTGCGAAAGTATTCGGCCCCCTTGAACCTTTCAACCTTTTGCCACATTTCAGGCTTCAAACATAAAGATATAAAATTTTAATTTTTTGTGAAGAATCAACAACAAGTGGGACACAATCGTGAAGTGGAATGAAATTTATTGGATGTGTCAAACTTTTTTAACAAATAAAAAACTGAAAAGTGGGGCGTGCAATATTATTCGGCCCCCTTGCGTTAATACTTTGTAGCGCCACCTTTTGCTGCAATTACAGCTGCAAGTCACTTGGGGTATGTCTCTATCAGTTTTGCACATCGAGAGACTGAAATTCTTGCCCATTTTTCCTTGCAAAACAGCTCGAGCTCAGTGAGGTTGGATGGAGAGCGTTTGTGAACAGCAGTCTTCAGCTCTTTCCACAGATTCTCGATTGGATTCAGGTCTGGACTTTGACTTGGCCATTCCAACACCTGGATACGTTTATTTGTGAACCATTCCATTGTAGATTTGGCTTTATGTTTTGGATCTTTGTCTTGTTGGAAGATAAATCTCCGTCCCAGTCTCAGGTCTCTTGCAGACTCCAACAGGTTTTCTTCCAGAATGGTCCTGTATTTGGCCCCATCCATCTTCCCATCAATTTTGACCATATTCTCTGTCCCTGCTGACGAAAAGCAGGCCCAAACCATGACGCTGCCACCACCATGTTTGACAGTGGGGATGGTGTGTTCAGGGTGATGAGCTGTGTTGCTTTTACGCCAAACATATCGTTTTGCATTGTGGCTGGGGTGTTCCATCACGTCTGTCAACACTGACCTCCTGTCATGCCACCTAATGGTCTTTGCCGCCAACAGCATTGTCGTCACTGTCATCTGCCACCAGTTAAACCACCAGAGGAGCCTTCTGAATAAGTCGCCCCCTGAAATTCTTTGTCATTGTTGCTAGTCACATGGTCGACCTACTGTCCTTGTCCACTGCTGACCACATGGCCATCTGGTCTACCTCTACCCATGGCCTGGCAGACCACCTGAACTCTGTTTATTTGGACTCTTCTGCTCCTTTATCTTTGTTTGTTCTGTTTGGTCCCTCTGTCCGGGCCCCCTCCTGCCATCATTTTTGTTTTTCTGGGGATGTCTGGGAGCCATCCCTTACTGGGGGTGTACTGTCACAGTCCCTGAGTCTCAGTTTTTGTAATTCTATATTATGGTTTCAGTTATTGAATTTATTGTTTATTATTTCTTGTTTTTCCTGACTAAGCATAGATAGGTTTCTGCTTATAGAAAACAGTGCTAGTTAGATAAGAAATTAATGCACAGGTTTAATCCTCTGTAAACAGAGGATTAAACCTGAAATGAACTTGCTAAGCCCCAAAATCTGTTTTTCAGTACGGGCTCCAGGGTAGGTGAGCTGATTTTCATGTTGATGAAGCAAAATTTAAACAATTACAAAAATATTCACCATTTGACTTTTGTTCTCAGGGTGCAGACATGTCTGCTGCCAGCAATCTGCGATCTGAAGATCAGTTTCTGTGCTCCATCTGTCTGGATGTGTTCACTGATCCAGTCACCACACCATGTGGACACAACTACTGCAAAAAATGCATCACTCAGCACTGGAGTAATACCGACCATTACTTCTGCCCGATGTGTAAAAGGGTTTTTCAAACTAAACTTGTGCTCCATGTCAACACCTTCATCTCTGAGATGGTCGCTCAGTTCAGACATGAAGCTCAGCAGAAATTCAACAGCAGCAGCTCAAAGCAACAAGCTGCCAAACCTGCAGAAGTTCTCTGTGACGTCTGCACTGGAACCAAACTGAAGGCCCTGAAGTCCTGCCTGGTGTGTCTGACCTCCTACTGTCAGACTCACCTGGAGCCTCATCTGACAGCTTCACGTCTGAAAAGACATCAGCTGATGGAGCCTGTGGAGAACCTGGAAGGCAGGATTTGTACGAAGCACGATAAACATCTGGAGCTGTTCTGTAAGACCGACCAGACATGTGTCTGCGTGCTCTGCTCTATTTCAAACCACAAGAACCATGAGTTTGTTCCTCTGAGAGTAGAATCTGAAGGAAAGAAGGCAGAGCTGAGGAAGACAGAGGCTGGAATTCAGCAGATGATCCAGAAGAGACGACTGAAGATTGAGGAGATCAACAAGTCAGTGAAGATGAGCAAAGATGCTGCAGACAGAGAGATAGCAGAAGGTGTTCAGGTCTTCACTGCTCTGATGGAGTCTGCTGAGAGAGGCCTGAAGGAGCTCATAAAGGAGATCGAAGACAAACAGGAAACAGCAGAGAAACAGGCTGAAGGTTTCATCAAAGATCTGGAACAGGAAATCTCTGAGCTGATGAAGAGAAGCTCTGAGGTGGAGCAGCTCTCATGCTCTGAAGACCACCTCCACCTCCTCCAAAGCTTCTCATCCCTGAAAGCTGCTCCACCCACCAAGGACTGGACAAAGGTCAGCGTCCATCCAGCACATGAGGGGACTGTGGTGAGAGCTGTGGCTCAGCTGGAGGAGAGACTCAGGAAAGAGAAGAAGAAGCTGTTTGAGGCTGAGCTGAAGAGGTTCAAGCAGTATGCAGTAGATGTGACTCTTGATCCTGATACAGCAAATCCTGAACTCATCCTGTCTGATGATGGAAAACAGATGAGTCATGGGGGTGAGAAGAAGAAACTTCCAGACAATCCAGAGAGATTTTCTTATTGTGTTTGTGTTTTAGGAAAGCAGAGTTTCTCTTCAGGCAGATTTTACTTTGAGGTTCAGGTTACAGGAAAGACTGACTGGGATTTAGGAGTGGCCACAGAGTCGATCAAAAGGAAGGGAAACATCAGACTAAAACCTCAGGATGGTTTCTGGACTGTGTGGCTGAGACATGGAAATGAGTACAAAGCTCTTGCTGGCCCTTCAGTCCGTCTCTGTCTTCAGTCTGCTCCTGAGAAGGTGGGGGTGTTTGTGGATTATGAGGAGGGTCTGGTCTCCTTTTATGATGTAGATGCTGCAGCTCTGATCTACTCCTTTACTGGCTGCTCCTTCACTCAGAAACTCCACCCATACTTCAGTCCCTGCAATAATGATGGTGGTAAAAACTCTGCTCCTCTGATCATCAGTCCTGTCAATCACACTGAGTAGAAACTGATCAGATATAGAAGCAGCTCTCTGGGTCTGTTTTTCTCTTCTGATTCTGATTGATTGCATTTTGTTATTATATCATTTTGATGCTTAAGTGATCTCACAGTTACAGCATATGTTTTTCCATGCTGATTTTAACCTCTTTTGAATCAACTCACAGGTTGGATTTTGATGGAAGAATTTTGCAATTTGTTCCTAATATTCATTTAAAGTTTAGCAAAAAAAAATAAAAGCAAGTAGAAAAAATTCTGGACGTGTTTTTGTTAGTCTCATTAATGTCACAATTATTGTCTGACTTTTTTATATATAATTATGGAGTGAAAAAAGGAAAAGGAGCTATAAAAACTCGGGTGCAGGTCATATTTATAAGTATGAATGAAACAATTGAATGTGTGTGCAGTTAAAGGCCCTTCAGTCCACACTGAGAAGCAGCTGAGCTACTCAGGAGGTCTGATGTTGGCTAAAAGGTTTCAGCACCAGATGATATTTGGACCTTTCTGCTAATGTCTCAGTTTGAAAGTGTTCAGACAGAACAAAGCAGAGACTGAGCTTCATGGACTCTTACAAAGAAAATGATGGCTGCAGATCAGGATCACTTTGAATCTTCATCAGCACTGAGGGTGGTGCAGTGGTGAAGGACATGGACTTCAGGAGTTTGGGATCTAACCCTGAGTCCTTCAGATCAGTGGAAAAGTCAAAGAATTTGAAACTAGACACAATTTGAAATCAATCTCAGAAGAAACTTTGCTTTTTTTAAATTATTTTTTAATTAATTTGATAAGTCAAAACACCAATAAGCAAAATTTTACTTAAAAATGTGCAACAACATGGAAAAAAATGTTTGTATCCAAATGTAAAAAGCAGATTAGTTCATAAATAAAGATCTTTAGCAGAGCAGAGAGGAAGCAGCGACTGTCATGGTCTCCAGTTCTCCTGGCCTCTCTTTCTCTCTCCTGTCAGTATGTTTGTGTGTCTGTGGGTGTGTGGAGTCCTTGTGGTAGCGCACCTCACTGGTTACTCACCTGAGGACCATTGGCATAATGAGGCTCTGCTCTATAAAAAGCTGGTGTTTCAACTCTGTTATTGCTGCACTGCTT
The DNA here is from genome assembly GCA_013435755.1 of Amphilophus citrinellus. NCBI lineage: Eukaryota > Metazoa > Chordata > Actinopteri > Cichliformes > Cichlidae > Amphilophus > Amphilophus citrinellus. The sequence goes on along the minus strand of CM024197.1, from coordinate 2,033,729 downwards.
GTGTTAATGAGCACAAGTCACTAAATGCTCTCTGACTGGTCCCCACACTTGCTGCTGTTCTCACCTCTGTGTCCTTTCCTCCAGCTGAACTGCAGAATTATCATGAATTCATGTTTAAGTCTGCTGGGATCAGTGATGGATGGAGGGAATCTTACTGCAGTCACAGAAATCCTGAACACGGAGGAGAAGGAAAGGAGTTCCACTGGATCACAGCAGGAAAATCCAAGAAAATGGGGTAACTGTGATGCCACAGTCACAAGGTGATCTACTAACAGTGGGCTATAATTTATTTACAAAACTGCAGACAGTTCAGGTCAGTAATAAGCAGCTCAGAAACCAGCAGACCTGCAGAGGCAAAGAGAGGCATCCATGTAAAGCAAAATAATCCAGAGTAACTCGCTGCTGTGTGACTCAAATGAGAGGAGGCTGAGGGAGAATCCAAATGCTTTTGGTTTAAAGGAGAACTCTGCGGGCACTGTGCATGAGGTCCTCAGGACTGAGACTCAGGCAGCGCTCAGGACCTTACAAACTGAAGTCTGTGAGAGCTGTTCCTGTCACTGTTACTGTGCCACATGTGTAAATGCATGCATCACTTCTTATTTTCAGTGACACATTGCAACATTCAGACATTTATCTAACACACCAATAGCATTAATAGCTGCATTTTCACAGACATGTCACTTTGGTTACAGATTCAGCAGAGAGAAGTTTCTGCTGCCTCAGTGAAATCAGCATTACTGAGGAGCAGTGAACACTCAGCGTGAGGACTGAAGGACAGAGGGTTTGAGCCAATCACACACTCGCTCTGATAACATCTCCTGCTCCTAAAACTAAATATTCCCAATAGCAGCTATCACAACAGGGCAGAAAGCAGGATTTTGCTGTCGTAGATGTTGTGCAGTTTGCAGTAAATTGTGTGTGACAGACTTCATAAATCACCTTTGTGTGACTCATTTAAATATTCTCCTGAGAGTTAAACTGCAGAAATGTCTTAGAAACATAAAGGCCTGGATGACCTCTAATTTCCTGCTTCTACATTCAGATAAAACTGAAGTTCTTGTGCTCGGCCCCACAAATCTTAGAAACTGCTGATCTGCTGGAGTTTACAGAGAATGGTCCAAAACACAAAAGAGAAAACATCCAGTGAGCAGCAGGTCTCTGGAAAACAATGCCAATGCCAGAGGAGAATAGTTGAGATAATATTAGTGAAGAAAGGAAAAGAGGAAGAGCAGTTACAGTTATAGAGAACAGTGAGTATTTATAGCAAGTAAAAGATACAAATGACTTATTAAATATATCATGTACAGAGACAGAAACCTGAACTATCAACACCAAGAAAAGATAAGATTTATTATGTAATGATAAACAGCCTCAGGGAGTCATCTAAACTCATATTACTAGAGCTTTTTAACAGTTTGAAACAGGGTGAAATGGAAATTTAGTGTATGATTTATTGGTATGTGATAGCAACTTTGGGAAACAGCAGACCCAAAACCTGCAGGTAAGCTGAGACAAGCGTCTACATAACTGTAGAGCTACAGAGAAAGCAGGACTGCAGCCACAGATGAGTGTTTAGGATTCTGCATCAATGCTGTACAAAGACTGTTTGTGCTGTATTCATCTCTTTGAGAATGTTTTGTTCAATAAATCTCTGAAAGATCGTTTGGCTTCAGCACTCAGTTATTTTTCCATGACAGGAAACTGCCACAAAGCTGGAAGGAAAGTTATTGTGCCAGTGCTCAAACCAGCCAAGACGATGCAAAACCACAGCGACATCTGGAAAATAATGGCGATAAAATGAAAAATGAAAGACTAAAATACTACTAAAGCATATATGTCTAAACAAGCACTCGTTTAGAGAATTCCTCACTCAACAGTCATTTCCAGCTTCTACAGATCTCACACACACTTATTGTAGTGTGAATGCATATTTTCAAAGTATAAGTGGTAACAATCTTTCAATCCTTTACAAAAACACAGCAGAGCCTCATATTTTGGGCCCTGTGCTCAGCAAAGTCCTGGCAGTGTACTCATCCTGTGGAGATTTCAGGAATGGAGAAGAGCCGTCGTCTAAAGAGGCTGAAGCTCCAGAAGAAGAAGCTCATGCCTCATGGTCTCGCTGTCTTATTAAAAAGTTATTTCTGCATAACTTTGGTTCAACATGAGGCCAATAATGAAATAAATTCATTGATGAACATGAATATGTCTGTGATTGCTGTTTTCCTTTTTATTGCAGCAAATTGAATAAGTCAATACTAAAATCATAAAACACCACATTAGTTTGTTTTCAACATTCAAAATCCAGCTGAACTTAATTCGCAGCAGTAAAGTCCCACAAACTCTTAAGATCTGAGAGCTGAAGTCCATTTGCTGTTGAAAAGACACTGAGAATGTGTCATCACTAAATTTTATTTTACATTTTCCCTAAAATGTTTTGTTCTGCGGTGAAGAGGCTGAGTTCAGGGTTAATCCACCTTTGACCCCAGGCACCACTCCACACATCACTGAGCGCCATGAGTTCTCCCATCTTAACTCATCATAGCTTTCATTAGTGAAGCGTCATTGCTGGATGCTCACAGATTTTATATATATATATATATATATATATATATATATATATATATATATATATATATATATATATATATATATATATATGCTGGAGACACACATACTGGTACATCTCTAGTCTTTTGTGTAGATTGGTTGTGTTATTATTTTTAGGTCTGAAGAATCTATCTGGCTCAGATCCAGCCAGTGAGCAGGTGAAGGATGATGAGGAGGGTGTTGGCAGTGACGAAGAATCCAAGGCAGCAATCTGGCAAGTGAAAAGTGGAGATTTCAGTAGATTAAACTCAATATGTAATTTCTGGAAACAAGATGAGCATGAAGGAATCAACATTTGTCTGTATTTTGATGAAAGGTTAACTTAAACATGCAGATAGATAATGTTGTCAAGAAGTGCAGAAAAGTGAAAAATGTGTTACCTTGCTTATCAGGAAGTGATGGCGGGGAGGGCAGTGATCAAGATTGAGACTGGTTTACATGATCAAAGAAAACTTCTCTTTGTGGCAGAAACAGTGGGAGAAGGAGAAGGAGCAGCATTATTTTTTACTTCAAAAGGCTTAGAAGATACAGAAGCTCCATCTGTTCCATGTAAAAACGAGCAGGAGGGGTAACATGGTGTAACAAACCGAGGCTGGGACTCTGAGCTTTGAATTATGGGTTGGAGCTGATGGGTAAGTGTCCTGATGGAAAATGTACATGTGGAAAGGAACTGTTCCAAATATGCTACACAAAGAAAGCATAATATGCACACATGCATAATACCATAATATTCAGCTTGGATCGTTTGGAAACCATAAATTCAGTTTTTACAAAGTACCAGACTTTAGGTGGGAATTTGATGATGGAATTTTTGGAAGCAGGTTAGTTGCATGTATTCCATGCAACTAACCTGCCTGAAGGTAGAAGAAACTCTACACCTGCTGACAGACAGGAAGAGGCGGAGCAACGAAGATTCACCGTCAAATTCCTGAAATGAAAGTGAAAGTGTGAGTAACAGCGGAGCTGCAGTGGAGGTACATATCTCTGTGTGTCTGAAGCAAATTAAACTGAGCTCACCTCTTCTTTCTCAACAGCGGACACAAATACAGGTGAGTGCAGCAGCAGATTAACTGTGTTTCATAGGCAGCACTTTAACTCCTCATTTCGCACTGATGTCAGATTAGTTCAAGTGGAGACTTGGAGACGACTTGAAGCAGAATGAAACTGAAAATCATTAAAGTTAAAAGTATTTGCGCTTATGCGTCAAATATTCACGAAAAAAACCAAAATATCCTCTTAAAATGTGTTTTTCTTTGACTTTAGTTCTCATTGTAAGAACAGTCTGAGCTCAAAAAGGTAAAAATCACATTTAAAATCTTTCTACAGAAGAAACTCATGCCTGATAGTCTCGCTCTTATTTTAAAAGTTATTTCTGCATAATTTTGGTTCAACATGAGGCCAATAATGAAATTAATTCATTGATGAACATGAATACTTCTGTGATTACTGCTTCTCTTTTTTTTTCGCAGCAATTTGAATACATCAATGCTAAAATCATTACAATACACCACATTTATACATTAGTTTGTTCCAAACATTCTAAATCCAGTTAAACTTTATTTTCACCAGTAAAGTCCTTCAGTTTCTGTTCAATTTTTTTTTTTTAAATCTGAGAGCTGAAGTTCATTTGCTGTTGAAAAGAAACTGAGAATGTGTCATTACTTAGGTTTATGTTTTAGATTTTTTCTAAAATGATTCTGTGGTCATGACTTTAGGAACTGGGTGTGCTTTTATTCTCCCCCACAAATACTTTTGTATGAAAGAAAAAAAACACCCAAAGGACCCCAAGTAGTGATGGTGAGATGAAGCTTCATTGGAGCTTTCCTTCCAGTTGGTGAAGTCAAGGTCCGAAGCTTCGTGTACTTTAATTGCTCTCCTGCATCATCAAGTGGACAGTAAATGTAAAACAGGCAGAGTGATTACAATCAAATTGTGCTTTTGATGCATGAAGCTTTGAACAGATTAAATAAATGAATGATATTTGTGATGCCAATACATAAATTCTGAACTTATTAATGTGGTGTCTGTCTTTATGATACAATAGTGGCGTCAGAAGGGAAAGTGGAAACAAATTGGGGAGAGGATTGTAGTAATGTAACTGTGATTGTTTTACCTAATTATTAGTTAATTTATTATTATGTGCATATCTTATTAGGAGAGATCAGCTCAAAATGTTCCCAGACATGGGAAAATCTCTTTTTTGCTGGTTCCTAAATAATAATAATAATAATAATAATAATAATAATAATAATAATAATAATAAATTAAATGACTCTTGAATAAATTGCAAACAAGAGCTGGATTCAGCACATGGGGGGGTTAACCACTTTGCCTGACTAGAGACCGCATTGCCTGTGATGTGGATGAGGTCCTCTGGCTGAACCACGCGCACAGACATGATGGATCAGAGTGAATCTGTGTCCTACACTGCTGTGCTTTTCATTTGCTTTTGACTTTTATTTCTTGTTTTGTCTACATTCACCACTGTCATGTCACTCTTACTATGGCAGTGTTTCACTGTACTCACTTGAAATGAACATTTTCTGTTGACTACATGCCCTGGATGCTGGATGACCTGGATGGTCTTTGTGAATAGATTTTTTACCTGCTGTGTGTGTGATCTACCCACAGTGTTTGGCTTTGCACACAGGGCAACTTATTTTTGCGGTGATGGTTAGATTTTGACAGGACAGCTGCTGCTTGCCTTCTGTTGCTGCTTGCTTGTGTTTTCTGGTAAAGTCTAATTCCTGTTCTTGACTGTAACCAGTGGTTTGCACCTTGTTGTAAAGCCTTGGTGTTTCCATTCATGGCGGTATCTCTTGATTGTAGACTTTGATGTTAGCTCATCAAGAGTGTTCCTGACTTGTTTTTGTTTTTTTAATCTCCATCTATCCATTTTCTTCTGCTTATTCGGGGCTGGGTCACAGGGGCAGCAGACTAAGCAGAGGAGCCAAGACCTCCCTCTCCCCAGCCACCTCCAAAAGCTCATCTGGAGGGACCCCAAGGCATTCCCATGCCAGCCAAGAGACATACAGTAATCTCTCCAGCGTATCCTGGGTCTGCCCCAGGGGCCTCCTCCTGGTAGGACATGCCTGGAACACCTCACCCAAGATGCACTCAGGGGGCATTCTAGTCAGATGCCCGATCCACCAACTGGCTCCTTTTGATGTAGAAGAGCAGCAGCTCTACTCTGAGCCCCTCCCGAATGGCCACAGTCCTTGCCCTATCTCTAAAGGAGAGGCCAGCCACCTTTCGGAGGAATTTTGCTCGTGACCATAGCTGAAGGTAGGAACGTAGATCGACCGGTAAATCGACAGCTTCACTTTTGCCCTCAGCTCCCTCTTCACCATGACAGACCGGTGCAGCGTCCCCATCACTGCAGACACAGCCCTGATCCGTCTGTCGATCTCCTGTTCCCTTCTCCCGTCACTTGAGAACAAGACCCCGAGATACTTAGACTCCTCCACTTGGGGCAGGAACTCGTCCCTGATCCAGAGGGAGAACTCCACCCTTTTCCGGCTGAGGACCATGGCCTCAGACTTAGAGGTGCAAATCCTTATAGACATTCGGCTGTGAACCATTCCACTGCGAGCTGGAGGCCACCACCTGATGAAACCAACAGGACCGCATCATCTGCAAAGAGCAGCGATGAGATTCTGAGGCCACCAAGGAAGAAGCCTTCCACCACTTGGCTACGCCTAGAAATTCTGTCCATAAAAATTATGAACAGAATTGTTGACAAAGCGCAGCCCTGGCAAAATCCAACACCTGCTGGAAATAAATCCAGCTTATTGCTGGCTACATGGACCAATCTTTCGCTCTTGTTATTAAACATAAACATAATAACATATTTATGGCACCCTTGTAACATGTATTATTCCACTGATGCGCAGCAATGCTGTATGCTGAATTAGTATTATTTATATATTGCAAATGGCTTATTTAGTAGTCTGTATTTAGGTGTGAGAATGAAGTATTATGGGGGGGGGGGGGGGGGGGGGGGGTCAAATTTTGCAGAGGGCCCCTTCAAGGCTTGGATTGGCTCTGATTGGTTGTCATGTAAAGATAGCAGTCAGTGTTAAGAACTGGTCAGCTCTAAGGTGTTCCAGGCTCTGATTTTTCTTACATAGTACTCTGTGTCACATAATCAATCCATCCATCCATCCATCCATTCTCTCCCGCTTATCCGGGGCTGGGTCGCGGGGGCAGGAGCCTAAGCAAAGAAGCCCAGGCTTCCCTCTCCCCAGCCACCTCCTCCAGCTCATCCGGAGGGACCCCAAGGCGTTCCCAGGCCAGCTGAGAGATATAATCCCTCCAGCGTGTCCTGGGTCTACCACGGGGCCTCCTCCCGGTGGGACATGCCCGGAACACCTCACCCAAGAGGCGGCCAGGAGGCATCATAATCAGATGCCCGAGCCACCTCAACTGGCTCCTTTCGATGTGGAGGAGCAGCGGCTTTACTCTGAGCCCCTCCCGGATGGCCGCACTCCTCACCTTATCTCTAAGGGAGAGGCCAGCCACCCTTCGAAGGAAACTCATTTCTGCCGCTTGTACTCGCGATCTTATTCTTTCGGTCACTACCCAAAGCTCGTGACCATAGGTGAGGGTAGGAACGTAGATCGACCAGTAAATCGAGAGCTTCACTTTTACACTAAGCTCCCTCTTCACCACGACAGACCGGTGCAGCGTCCGCATCACTGCAGAAGCAGCCCCGATCCGTCTGTCGATCTCCCGCTCCCTTCCCCCATCACTCGTGAACAAGACCCCGAGATACTTGAACTCCTCCACTTGGGGCAAGAACTCGTTCCTGAGCCGGAGAGGGCACTCCACCTTTTTCCGGCTGAGGACCATGGCCTCAGACTTAGAGGTGCTGATTCTCATGCCGGCCGCTTCACACTCGGCTGCGAACCGTTCCACTGTGAGCTGGAGGCCACCCCCTGATGAAGCCAACAGAACCGCATCATCCGCAAAAAGCAGAGATGAGACTCTGAGGCCACCAAGGAAGAAGCCTTCCGCCACCTGGCTACGCCTAGAAATTCTGTCCATAAAAATTAGGAACAGAATCGGTGACAAAGGGCAGCCCTGACGAAGTCCAACACCCACAGGAAACGAATCCGACTTATTACCGGCTATACGGCTATACCAAGCTCTCACTGCGGTTGTACAAAGACTGAATGGCCCGCAACAACAGGCCAGACACCCCATACTCCCGCAGGACCTCCCAAAGGACACCCCGAGGGACACGGTCGAATGCCTTCTCCAAGTCCACAAAGCACATGTAGAGTGGTTGGGCAAACTCCCACGCACACTCGAATATCCTTGAGAGGATAAAGAGCTGGTCCAGCGTTCCGCGACCAGGACGAAAACCGCATTGTTCCTCCTGGATCCGAGGTTCGACTAACGGACGGACCCTCCTTTCCAGCACCCTGGCATAGACCTTACCGGGGAGGCTGAGGAGTGTGATCCCCCGAAAGTTGGAGCACACCCTCCCGTCTCCCTTCTTAAAGATGGGGACCACCACCCCGGTCTGCCAATCCATTGGCACTGCCCCAGATCTCCACGCAATGTTGCAGAGGCGTGTCAACCAAGACAGCCCTACAACATCCAGAGCCTTCAGGAACTCAGGGCGAATCTCGTCCACCTCAGGGGCCTTGCCACCAAGGAGTTGTTTAACTGCCTCAGTGACCTCACCCCCAGTGATGGTCAAGTCATCTCCCTCGTCCCCAGACTCTGCTTCCGCTACAGAAGGCGTGTCAGTGGGATTCAGGAGGTCCTCGAAGTATTCCTTCCACCGTCCGACTATAGCCTCAGTTGAAGTCAGCAGCACCCCACCCGCACTATAAACCGTGTGAGTGGAGCACTGCTTTCCCCTCCCGAGTCGCCTGACGGTTTGCCAGAATCGCTTCGATGCCGTCCGAAAGTCTTTTTCCATAGCCTCACCGAACTCCTCCCACACCCGAGTTTTTGCTTCGGCCACTGCCCGAGCTGCATTCCGCTTGGCCTGCCGATACCTGTCAGCTGCCTCCGGAGTCCCACAGGCTAACCAAGCCCGATAGGACTCTTTCTTCAGCTTGATGGCTCCCTTCACCTCCGGTGACCACCATCTGGTTCGGGGGTTACCACCACGACAGGCACCAACCACCTTGCAGCCACAGCTCTGAGCAGCAGCCTCAACAATGGAGGTGCGGAACATGGTCCATTCAGACTCAATATCCTCAGCCTCCCTCGGAATGCTGTCGAAATTCTGCCGGAGGTGGGAGTTGAAGATCTCCCGGACTGGGGCTTCTGCCAGGCGTTCCCAGCGCACCCTCACAATACGTTTAGGTGTGCTAGGTCTGTCCAGCATCTTCCCCTGCCACCTGATCCAACTCACCACCAGGTGGTTATCAGTTGACAGCTCAGCTCCTCTCTTCACCCGAGTGTCAAGAACATACGGCCGCAGATCTGATGATACGATTACAAAATCGATCATCGACCTGCGACCTAGGGTGTCCTGGTGCCATGTGCACTTATGGACATCCTTATGTTCGAACATGGTGTTTGTTATGGACAAACTGTGGTTTGCACAGAAGTCCAATAACAAAACACCATTCGGGTTCAGATCGGGCAGGCCGTTCCTCCCAGTCACGCCCCTCCAGGTCTCACTGTCATTGCCCACGTGAGCGTTGAAGTCTCCCAGCAAGACTATGGAGTCCCCAGATGGAGCACTCTCCAGCACCCCGCCCAGCGACTCCAAAAAGGGTGGGTACTCTGGACTGTCATTCGGCGCATAAGCGCAAACAACAATCAGGACCCGTTCCCCAGCCTGAAGGCGCAGGGAAACTACACTCTCGTCCACCGGTGTAAACTCCGACGTACAGGCAGCAAGCCGGGGGGATACAAGAATACCCACCCCAGCTCGCCGCCTCTCACCGAGGGCAACTCCAGACTGGAACAGAGTCCAGCCCTTCTCCAGGAGACTGGTTCCAGAGCCCAGGCCATGCGTTGAGGTGAGCCCAACTATATCTAGCTGGTATCTCTCAACCTCACGCACTAGCTCAGGCTCCTTCCCCACCAGAGAGGTGACATTCCATGTCCCAATAGCCAGTTTCGATAGCCGGGGATCGGTCCGCCAGGGCCTCCGCCCTCGGCCACCGCCCGACACACACTGCACCCGACCCCTACGACACCTCCTGCGGGTGGTGGGCCTACAGGAGGGCGGGCCGATGTAACCTCTGCCCGGCCACCAGACACTCTCCCTCGAGCTCCCTCCCCAGGCCTGGCTCCAGGGTGGGGCCCCGGTAACCCTATTCCGGGCAGGGTAAACTGTTCCCTTGCTGTTTCAATCATAGGGGTCTTCTGAACCGCTCTTTGTCTGGACCCTCACCCAGGACCAGTTTGCCATGGAAGACCCTATCAGGGGGACAAGCCCCCGGACAACATAGCTCCTGGGATCACTGGGGCACACAAACCCCTCCACCATGATAAGGCGGTGATTCACGGAGGAGGTGTCACATAATGAATAATTAAAACTCATGGAAATAACATTTCTTTAAACTATATAAGATGGGTATTGGAGATTCTGCCTATTCTTTACTTTTTCTGTTGTTTATGTTTTTCTGGTACTGACCTGAAATTATTGTTATCACACTGATGTTTCTAAATCACCTACAAAAATATCTAACAATTGTACTTCCCTGCCTTTTGTTCTCAGAGTGTAGACATGTCTGCTGCCAGCAATCTGCGATCTGAAGATCAGTTTCTGTGCTCCATCTGTCTGGATGTGTTCACTGATCCAGTCACCACATCATGTGGACACAACTTCTGCAAAAACTGCATCACTCAGCACTGGAATAATAAAGCTAAGTACAAGTGTCCCGTGTGTAACAAGGTGTTCAAGAGACGACCTGAACTAGACATCAACACTTTGTTCTCTGAGGTGGTTGTTCAGTCCAGATGTAAAGTTCAGCAGAAAGCCAGCAGCAGCAGATCAAAGCAACAAGCTGCCAAACCAGGAGAAGTTCCCTGTGACATCTGCACTGGAACCAAACTGAAGGCCCTGAAGTCCTGCCTGGTGTGTCTGACCTCCTACTGTCAGACTCACCTGGAGCCTCATCTGACAGTGAAAGGTCTGAAAAGACATCAGCTGATGGAGCCTGTTGAGAACCTGGAAGGCAGGATGTGTACGAAGCACGATAAACATCTGGAGCTATTCTGTAGGACCGACCAGACATGTGTCTGCGTGCTCTGCTCTGTTTTAGACCACAAGAACCATGAGTTTGTTCCTCTGAGACAAGAATATGAAGGAAAGAAGGCAGAGCTGAGGAAGACAGAGGCTGGAATTCAGCAGATGATCCAGAAGAGACGACTGAAGATCGAGGAGATCAAAGAGTCAGTGAAGATGCGCAAAGATGCTGCAGACAGAGAGAAAGCAGAAGGTGTTCAGGTCTTCACTGCTCTGATGGAGTCTATTAAAAAAGGCCTGAAGGAGCTCATAAAGGAGATCAAAGACAAACAGGAAACAGCAGAGAAACAGGCTGATGGTTTCATCAAAGATCTGGAACAGGAAATCTCTGAGCTGATGGAGAGAAGCTCTGAGGTGCAGCAGCTCTCACACTCTGAAGACCACCTCCACCTCCTCCAAAGCTTCTCATCCCTGAAAACTGCTCCACCCACCAAGGACTGGACAGAGGTCAGAGTCTGTACCCCATCATATCAGGGGACTGTGGTGAGAGCTGTGGCTCAGCTGGAGGACACACTCAGGAAAGACATGAAGAAGCTGCTTGCTGAGGCTGAGCTGAAGAAGGTCCAGCAGTATGCAGTGGATGTGACTCTTGATCCTGATACAGCACATCCTGAGCTCATCCTATCTGATGATGGAAAACAAGTGAAACATGGGGGTGAGAAGAAGAAACTTCCTGACAATCCAAAGAGATTTACAGTTTTTGCAAATGTTTTAGGAACTCAGAGTTTCTCTTCAGGCAGATTTTACTTTGAGGTTCAGGTTACAGGAAAGACTGACTGGATTTTAGGAGTGGCCACAGAGTCGATTGGCAGGAAGGGAGGAAATTCAGTGAAACCTCAGAATGGATACTGGACTGTGTGGCTGACAAACAGAAATGATTACACAGCACGTACTGACCCTCCAGTCTCTCTCAGTCTTCAGTCTGCTCCTGAGAAGGTGGGGGTGTTTGTGGATTATGAGGAGGGTCTGGTCTCCTTTTATGATGTAGATGCTGCAGCTCTGATCTACTCCTTTACTGGCTGCTCCTTCACTCAGAAACTCCACCCATTCTTCAATCCCTGCAATAGTATTGATGGTGGTAAAAACTCTGCTCCTCTGCTGATCACTCCTGTCAATCACACTAAGTAGAAAAATTAGTATATTTTCTATGAAAGCAGTCTGTGTGACAGCTCATTTGCTATTTGTATGAGCCCAATGGCTGTGGGTACAAATGATTTTCTGTACTGGAGTCTTTCAGTAGTGATGTTTGTTTTGTTCCATAAAGATGTTATAAAGTAGGTGATCAGAGTTGTTCAGGATGGTTTCTGTGATGGTAATTGGTTACATTCCAAGTGGTGTTAAGACAGTAGCTCTGTAAGCTTCTTTGACATTGGTGTGCAGCACATCAAGGGTTTTAATTTCTGTGATCAGACAGTAAACAAATTGTGTGAATCCACTCAGGTGGGGGGACAGAGAAACATGACTGACGTCTCCTGAAATTATGAAGAGTGCTTCTGGATGTTTAGTCCGTGTCCTCTGAACAATTTCATGGAGAGCTTCACGTGGAGCTTCGGTGGAATGCAAACAAGTATTGTTATGATATGACTGAATTCTCTTGGTACAGTACATAATATGGTCGCATACCAACTGCCAATAACTGAATATCAGGACAAAAGTGATATGTACAGGATTACAACATCTGTTGACCCCCACCTTTTTTATTGGCATTACCTTTAGCCTCTCTGTCGGTCCATATGAGGGTGAAACCAGGTAGATCCACATTAGAGTCTGAGATGTTTCGATTCAACCATTTTCCAGTAAAACACATTAGACTCCACTCACACTATACTTTGAGTCTACACCAATATCTCCAGCTCATCACTTTTGTTGGGAAGAGTTGATGAGTGTTGGCCAAAAGGGCTTATATGTCCACTGCCAAACCTTAATAATTTGATTAAGTTATTTGGTGGTTAGATTCAAATAGCCCATCGCAGGAGAATGGAATCCCAGCAGTGATAGGTATCGGGGCAAGACCCCCAGGAGTCTAGACACTGGCGGAGGTGAAGATAAATATGGCGGCTTGGTTGGAGCGCTAAGTCACTTGAGTAAGGGGGAGATGGGGAGGTAGTGGGTTCCATGAATGAGTCTGCAAGTGAGACACGTGGTGGTAGTTAAAGTATGCAGAGTGGAGGCTGATTGGCTTGAAGATGGCGGGCAGAAAGATGATTGAACTACAGCATCTTCAAGTCTGACAGCATGTGAAAATGGAAGTGAGGTGAAGAATAAGCAGACAGATGAGTGAATACAGATCTTCCTTATTGAACTAACACATAAGATTCATTAAAATAAAGGCATTTGCCTAATGAACTGAATGAGTTTGGTGTAAATGTAAGGTTCCAAGGGAATATTGAATTCTTGTTTATTATATTTGAGTTTGATTTCCTGTTTGGGTTTTTCTATTATTTTAGTGTTCAAAGTTTAGATTCTTATACATTAAAACTGCAGTTTTGTATTAATGTTTTTATGTCTTATTATTCTAGTCCTTTTGGAACTAAGTTTTAAGATATTATTGAATTCTGGTGCCTGTTCAGATAGCTTACTTTTAACTCCTCAGTTTTTCATTTCTATTCCTCCCTCTGTCTCATCTTTTCTGTTAAAGTCTTTGCCCTCCTGTCTCCTCTTGTCTCTTTCTTCCTGTTTAGTACGAATTTTAGTAATGGGTCATGGCCTATTTTGCTTTGATAGGTGTTTTTCTTTGCAATGTCTTGTTTTGGGATTTACTTCCTGTCTATCCAGTTGTGTTGGCTACTTTCACCTTTGTTTTGTTCCCCTCCTGTTTCTCATTTCCAGTCAGCCCTCTGTGTATAAATAGTCCTGTCCCCCTCTGTGTTATTCCTAACCCCTCGTGTTTCTAGATACTGGTTTCTCACTTGTTCTGATTTTATTTTGGACTTGTTAGGAGAAATTAGAGCTCAGTTTGTTGTGGTTCTCTACCTCTTGTGCATTTGGGTCTTCAAATGCACTACAGTTCGTCCACCTTATTGGAACGTATGACATGTTAGGGTGTAGGGGTTCAAACTTGGGCTATGATTTCAGAGGCTAAGAAAGTGCTGTCATTAAAGTTTATTAAATGTTCTTTCATTTATTAAATTATATGTTTGTGTGTTTCTTAAGTCTGTGTTTATTTGTTATGCTCCTTGGGAACCATAACAATTACAAAATATTAAGCACAATTTGTTCATCCTTCCATCCTCCCAATCAGAGACAAAGGCTAACAAACAGGATTTCTCTATACACAAGATGAAGATTGAACATTGGTACATTTGTACATTTGAGCACCAAACACTCATAGTGAGAGCAAAAGACCAACTCTACATGCTCAGGAGTCTGTTAGAGGGTTTTTTCCTCTAAAGGCTGATTATTGTCACTCAGCTTCACACTGCTAGATACAGAATCATATGTCCAAAAACCAAAGTTACAGGTAGTTACAGTGACCTGCAGCTCTTAGAGAATCTATCTGAAAATAATGCAGTCAGTCAGGAATGTTGACTTTTTCATGTGGACACAGAGGATGAGTGTGCGTGTGATTTCTTAAAGTGGGTTACTGTTGTGGTAAATGACATGATTTCATTTATTTTTCAGAAAGTGTCATGACACTGAAATCTTTGTGCTGGCAAACTGTGAGCAGTGTACCATCACATGCACAGAATAGATCAACTCAGTCCTCAGTGCTTTTCTGTTGTGAGCCTAGAGTCAGGCCCCATTTACACAACAAAGTTGTGTAACGGTGTTGTTTTGCCATTGTCATTTCCAAAAAGTGACATGTTTACATGAAGACATTTCAGAAAAGATCTCCGTTTACACAGAAACGCAAGACGCTTAAAACATGGCAGTTCCTATTGCCAGGCCACAAGTTGGCCGTGTGGATATAGGAGCGGCAGCCATAGTGTGCATGCGCGAGTGCCCCAGTTTCCAAACTGCATAGTTTTCTTCAGTTTACGGAGGCCCGAGCATTTCAGAAACACTCCACTCTGGAGCCCGTTTCCAAAAAGTATCGTTTTCACTCTGTTCTTGTGTAAACAGGAGGCTGAAAAGCATCAAAACGTACCCGTTTTCATTTTGAAGCCGTGTTGTGTAAACGGGGTCTCAGTTAATCAACGTGCAAGGTTTGCCACACTGAAATAATAAGATAAGATAAAACTTTAATGATCCTATGACGGGGAAATTTGCACATTACAGCAGCTAAAGTACAGTGGAGAAGGATGAAATAAAATAAAATAAAATAGAAAACACTATATAAATAAAATATATATCAATACACATATGCATATACACACATATAAATCTAAACACTATATACATTTGTAGCCAGTAATTTGTATACAGCATACACAGTATGCATTATGGGTGGGAGTGTAAATAAATAAAATGTATATCTACTATATGTAACGGTACACTGTGTGCAGAAGTGATGGCAGTGGAGGTAAAGTATCCAAGTGATTCATGACATCATGATGCGTTATACAGTCTAACTACTGTTGGGATGAATGACCTGTGAAAGCGCTCCTTCCTGCAGCGAGGACGTTTCAGGCTCTGACTGAAGGAGCTGCTCAGCTCACCCACAGCCTCATGCAGAGGGGTTCTCCATAATGGATGTCAGCTTTGCTAATGTTAGTGCGTGTTTTTTGCTTGTGAAGGAATGAGTCATAAACACTTTGATCCTCATGCAAAAGATTTTATATATTAAAGTATCAGAAAAATCACATGTACATGTGGGCAAATCTTGAGGGAGAGACAGGCATCTCAGCAGCTGCCTGTGGGTCTCTCCCCAGAAGAGCACTGCTCTATGCTAACCATGACAATTTTATTCTGCCCTTATCTAGACATAAACACATTCTGGGTGCTGTGAGTCGGCCTTGGTCATTGGGTCTTGTTCAAGCTGGTTTTTCATGACCCAGATTTCTCTCATCAGCAAATATAGACCCATAAAGCACGTCTTCTTCCTGATGTTTTAATTTGTCATACAGAGCAATCTTGTCCAGATTAATGACAGAACATGGTGACGTTGGTGATGTTTTAATTGTACGTACTGTGGCCGAAGCTCCAAGATAAGATGAACTGAGACAGAGAAGTTAGTCAGCACTTTCTGTCTGTTGCCCTCTGTCTAATGTATTATTTCATTGCTTATTATTTGGTTGATCCACTGATGATGATACTTTATTGATCCCAAAATGGGGAAATTATTATTGTTAATTATTAATTAACTTACTGGAGTTTACTTTTAAATATTTGTCCTTTTATTCAGTGAGTAAAAAATAATCCCTAACACTAACATGTCCCTTAATTTGCATAATAAAGCAGAAATGCATGAAGAAATGTAAAGGAAATATATATAAATAAGGTTGGTGAACTGCTTAATAGGAACATAAATGAAGAAACTAATAAAGAAATAAAACCATCTTGCATTAGCAGTCTGAACGGAGATGCTCAGACCTCCTTCTCCCCAGCCACCTCAACTCAAATTTTATTGTCAGTTGCTGCCGAACTTACAAGACAGGCGTAAAATTGAAATTACATTTCCCATGACCCACGTTGTGCAAAGAGCACATTCGGTATAAAATATGAATATACAATATACAGAGTAGAGTAAAAGGTTCAATATGCACAATATACACACAGTAACACCTACTCTTACTCCAAAGTTTTCCCAGCCACACTGACAAAACCCCATTCCTGTTGCAGAGACATGTCCACCAAGACAGAACCACAACTTTCAGAGAGCCTCCAGAGGTGAATTTCATCCACCCCTTGTGATCGGTTACCAGACTTTTTTTTTGTTTGTTTGTTTTATCAGTCTGTGACCATAATGATCAATGCACTTGGTGAATTGCTAGGTTTTTACTTCACTGGACAGGAAATGGGCCCATCTTATTTTCACGTACTAAAACAATCTGTTACTGTTAAATGAAGAATCTGAAAGGTCAGTGTCCATCTACTCCTTTACTGGCTGCTCCTTCACTCAGAAACTCTTCCCGTACTTCAGTCCCTGCAATAATGATGGTGGTAAAAACTCTGCTCCTCTGCTGATCACTCCTGTCAATCACACAAACTGACGCTGAGCCTCTTTAGTACCTCTTTAGCAGCTTTTTATAAGAAGGCTTTGAGCTGCTGCAGGCGTTGGTAAATCTGATGTTCCTGTTTCTTTAGAAGTCAAACCATTGTAATAAAGGGAGATTTTTCACATGTTGTTCTCGTGCTCTTTAAATGATCCTCATCAAACAGCAGAGTTGGAACAAGTTGTGGTGAATTAAGATGCGCATTTTGTAGTTCATCTTCTGCACATTGTATTTTCAGCATGGCGGACATCCGGCGTGAGACGAGTGTGAGGTCATTCTCAGCACACCACTCATCTCTTTTTCGAAGTCCTTATCAATACCCACCTTTCACTGAGCTCGATGACGTTTTTATCGAGGTCAAGGAAAAGAGATTAGGAGGGAACACCCCCCAACCCTGGCAAACAGCTGCAGGAAGGGGCGGACCCACACAGAGGAGTCTGCGTGTTCGTGGTGTGCGATACTGCAAGATTTGGTATCGATCCGATACCAAGTAAATACATTATTAAAAGTATCAGTATTGGCGATACTGGCACCAATACTGATACTTTTTAATCATTATGAAGAATTTTGTGAAGTTTAAGTGGTTTGTGATTTTTTTTTTCCCCCTTTGGATCATTAATTAGTTAAAAACCAGGATAGAATTGGGCAAAGTTTATAGGTAAATAGGAAAATACTTTATCAAAGTAAAAGTTTTTGTTCTGAAACATTAGAACAGTAACAAAACAATTTTCCCCACACACTGTGATGTCTGGATGTTTTTCTTAAATAAAGTGTACTTATGGCCACAGTGCCATGCAGCTTCAGTGCCTGCAACTACACTGCCTTCTCAGCAGTGTTGTTGCAGAGCCTGGTTGATTTAGCCTCAGCGTTTCCAGCCTCCCTCAAAATGCTGTCAGAAGTAGGAGTTGAAGATCTCCTGGACTGGGATCACTCCCAATATTATACATTTGGGCAAGCCAAATGTGTATGGCACCCCACCACCACCCCACTCACCTGACTGAGCTGGCAGCTAAGCTCTTCTCTTCACCGGAGTGTCAGCAGCAGATCTGATGGTGAAAGAAAGCTGCTTTTGGTCACCACAGCAGGTAGCTCCACATGTTTGATTTGACAGTTTTACACTAGATACCTTTTCCCGATTGCAACCCTTTGTGCCTTCTGCTGGAAATGAACCAGCAACCTTTTGTTTGCTAGGCAATGAAAGTTGGAGCTGTGGTACCACAGTCAGCTGATGCTGTAGGTTCACTCTCTGTTGAGTCCCACCCAAGCAATGAATCGAGAGCTAAAGGAGATCTATTTGGAGTTCTGTCGGATGAGGCTGTTGCACCCCTGACGGCTGAGGGTGTAGCTGCTGTGTGTGGTGGAAAAAATAAGCTCAGTGCCAAAACCAAACTGATGTTCTGATGATTTACTGAAAGAAACCTTTGCAAAGGGAGCAACACAGCGCAGTCTTCGCACCAGCGTTGTCCACAGAACAAAATAACAGCTCCTTTATACTCATCGTGTGGATATAATCTAGTTCTGTTAGCTGTGGGGAGTTCCAGCTCCCACCACCACGAGTATGATTATAGCCTACATCGTGACCTTTGACACGGCTTACGTTTTAGTTATTTTCTCATCTTCACGCACTCAGTCTTTGTACAAGTAAATTACAATCACATACCCAAGAGGTGCGCAAAGGTTATTAGAGTTGAAACACAAATTTTCCATCACAGTGTGCTGGTTCTTCACAGTAATACTCCCATCTATGGACTGAAGGGCAAGAGCTTGCATTTAATTTAACACTGAACCTTTTCCCTGGTGTCAGAAACTTGGGTCTAGAGCAGCTGCAGTGATCATTTTGCTTGGGTTATCATCTTTGATGGTGACTTCTCTTGACCAGCATGCAGAGATCTTTGAAGCAGCTGCCTGGAAGGCCTGCACAGGAGCAGTGTCATAGGCAGTGTGGGTGGACTTTAAAATTCCTTTGATAAGAGGAGGCAGGGCAGAGACTGTCACATTGCTTTCACCGCTCATGTAAACAGTGGCACATTCAAAGGCCTGGAGGGCTTTAGCTAGTTCCTCTACCAGGGTCCACTGATTAGCCTTGAGGCCTACATACTGCAGAGATGCAGTGGCCATCTCTGTTCCAGCAGGCGAGTTTACCATATATATATATATATATATATATATATATATATATAGCTGTAGGGACATCTTCTTTGTGTTCCTGAGTCCCAATCTGCTTCTTCTTGGTCTTCAACTTGCTTTAAGCCATTTTGCTTCGTTTAAAGTGCTCCACGAGACACCTCCCGGCTCCAAGTGCTTTGCTGATCTGAGAGTGTTTCAAAGCATTCTTGATCACCAACTTTAAAATGTGACCTGCACAGCAGCTGGACATCCACCCAGGTTTTTCCTGCAGGATCTTTGCAGCCAGCACTACATTAGAGTCACTCTCATGGACAACTGTCACGATTTTGTTTGGAGGGATCTTAAACTTTTCCTCCTTGTGAAAACCGCAGCATACAAGCATCAACTGGGGATACAAGCTGTACTCTATTGCACAATGAGAAGTCCAGAGAGGAACAGAGTGCAGCCACTCTACAGGAGTTTAGTTCCAGAATGTGGGGATGCATAAAAACATGCACTGCTTCATTACGGCAATAAGGAGCACCTTATTAGATTAATTTGATGCTTTCCTGAGTTTGTTTCACGTAATGAGTCACATGATGAATTATCAGTATTTATCAGGAGAAATTTTCTTTAAACTACCAAAGATCAATATTGTCATTTTAGGATTGCTTTCATTCTCTACTTTGTCCATTTTTTCCTCTTTTTTTTTTTTTTTTTTTTTTACTTTTGGTGCATTCTAGTCCAGTCTAGTCGGGGAGGGCAGTGATCAAGATTGAGACTGGTTTACATGATCAAAGAAAACTTTTCTCTTTGTGGCAGAAACAGTGGGAGAAGGAGAAGGAGCAGCATTATTTTTTACTTCAAAAGGCTTAGAAGATACAGAAGCTCCATCTGTTCCATGTAAAAACGAGCAGGAGGGGTAACATGGTGTAACAAACCGAGGCTGGGACTCTGAGCTTTGAATTATGTGTTGGAGCTGATGGGTAAGTGTCCTGATGGAAAATGCACATGTGGAAAGGAACTGTTCCAACTATGCTACACAAAGAAAGCATAATATGCACACATGCATAATACCATAATATTCAGCTTGGATCGTTTGGAAACCATAAATTCAGTTTTACAAAGTACCAGACTTTAGGTGGGAATTTGATGCTGGAATTTTTGGAAGCAACGGAGGAGGGCGGAAAAATGTATTCCATGCAACTAACCTGCCTGAAGGTAGAAGAAACCCTACACCTGCTGACAAAAACGAAGAGGCGGAGCAACAAAGATTCACCGTCAAATTCCTGAAATGAAAGTGAAAGTGTGAGTAACAGCGGAGCTGCAGTGGAGGTACACATCTTTGTGTGTCTGAAGCAAATTAAACTGAGCTCACCTCTTCTTTCTCAACAGCGGACTCAAATACAGGTGAGTGCAGCAGCAGATTAACTGTGTTTCATAGGCAGCACTTTAACTCCTCATTTCACACTGACGTCAGATTAGTTCAAGTGGAGACTTGGAGACGACTTGAAGCAGAATGAAACTGAAAATGAAGTATTTGAACATCAGTGTTGCAAATACTCTGGAAGAAAACCACATTTTATTGCTTTTCACAATGAGGTCAAGCAATACATTCGGACAATCAAAGACTCAGACAAACAAAAGGCACTTCGAACCATTGAGGAATGTACTGCTTTGAATGTTTTCTTATGATCCTGAACCCCCCTAGCATTCTCTTTTCTTTTTTGTTCATAAGTTAATTATCTCCTTGGACTGTGCAGTATGACTATTGTGTGTAGAATTGTTTTTTCTGTTACTCGGGCTTACTGTATGCTATTTCTTTCTGTTTGTATCAGTAAACAGTCCGAATTAATTAAAAAAAAAAAAAAAAAAAAAAAGTATTTGAACATCAGTCAAGTCCCACAGTTTCTGTTCATTTTTTTTTTTTAATCTGAGAGCTGAACTCGATTTGCTGTTGAAAAGACACTGAGGATGTGTCATCATTTAACTTTTATGCTTTAAATTTTCCCTAAAATGATTTGTTCTGTGGTGTGACATTTATTGAATTTTACTGAGATTTACTGACGTTTTACTGAAATACTTTTATTTTACTGAAGAAAAAAACAAAACAAAACAAAGGACCCAAGTAGTGATGGTGAGATGAAGCTTCATGAAGCATTAAAGCTTTCCATCCAGTCGGTGAAGTCATGGGCCGACGCTTCATGCGCTTTAATTACTGTACTGCGCCATCAAGTGGACAGTAAATGTACAGGCAGCGTTATTACAATCAAATCGTGGCTTTGGTGCGTGAAGCTTTGAACAGATTAAATGAATGAATGATGTTTGTGATGCCAATACATAAATTCTGAACTTATAATTATGGTGTCTGTCTTTATGATAGAAGGAAAAGTGGAAACAAATTGGGGAGAGGATTGTAAAGTAAATGTGATTGTTTTACTTAACTATTGCTTAATTTATTACTATGTGTATATCCTGTTAGTATTTGTTTTTCCTTTCTTTTTTTTTCTCAAAATGTTCCAGGTTTCTTCAAAAAAAACAAACAAAGAAAATATGACTCTTGAATAAATTGCAAACAAAAGTGAAATAAAGTCCATAGTGCCCAGTCAGACGCAACCTAAAAAGGAGACAGGGGCCCACCCTCCTATAGGCCCACCACCTGCAGGAGGCACCCCTATGATTCCTCCTGCGGGTGGTGGGTGTGTCGGGGGGCAGCCAAGGGCTGAGGCCCTGGCGGACCAATCCCCGGATATCGTGACATGGAATGTCACCTCTCTGGTGGGGAAGGCACCTGAGCTAGTGCATGAGGTCGAGAGATACCTCCTAGATATACAGTGGCTTGCAAAAGTATTCATACCCCTTGAACTTTGCCATATTTTGTCACATTACAACCACAAACATAAATATATTTCACTGGAATTTAATGTGAAAGCCCAACACAAAGTGGTATACAATTGTGAAGTGGAAAGAAAATTATACATGATTCAAAACATTTTTTACAAGTAAAAAACTGAAAAGTGCGGTGTGCAAAAGTATTGAGCCCCCCTGAGTCAATACTTTGTGGAACCACCTTTTGCTGCAGTTACAGCTGCAGGTCTTTTAGGGTACGTCTCCACCAGCTTTGCACATCTAGCGACTGAAATTTTTGCCCATTCTTCTTTGCAAAACAGCTCAAACTCAGTCAGATTAGATGGAGAGCATTTGTGAACAGCAGTTTTCAGATCTTGCCACAAATTCTCGATTGGTTTTAGGTCTGGACTTTGACTGGGCCATTCTAACACATGAACATATTTGGTTTTAAACCGTTCCATTGTAGCCCTGGAGGGAAGTGATTGAGAGGAACGGCCTGCTGAACCTGAGTGGTGTTTTGTTATTGGATTTCTGTGCAAATCACAGGTTGCCCACAAAGAACACCATGTTTGAAAATAAGGATGTCCATGAGTGCGCGTGGCACCAGGACACCCTAGGTCGCAGGTTGGGGGTGGGGTGGGGGGGGGGGGGCTCGCTGTGCTGCGAATTTCAGCTGTTAGCTACCATAATGGATTGCTGTTACCTCAATTTGCTAGCGGGCGCCACCATTAGCACTAGCAATCCTTGGGCACTGACAGGAAACCCCCACCAAGAGGCTCCGTTAAAATATTTTTTATACTTTAATCCCTGATTTGCAAACTAGAAATAGACCTCCAATAGAAATGTATTCAGGAGGGTGCATGTGAATACAAAGCATTACAACATTAAGCACATGCAGTCCCTAGTTTTAAAAGCAGCAGTTGTTCTACATGCAGTCTGTCTGCACACATGCGGCAAGCGCAAAGAGGTGGAGCCATTATTGAGATAGTGAGCTCAGGTGGAGCGAAAAGGTGAAAGTAAATGTTTTTCTAGTGTCCAAAGCAGCAGCACTTGTTCCCGTAACCACCATTAAACCTTTAATGGGAAACAGCTGGAGGAGCCCTTCATCAATCACCTGATCAGCAAGTGTCAATGTGAAGAAATGACAATTTTGTAGCTGCTCCATCCACTGCTGTTTGTTTTACACAGCGAAAAAATGAAATGTTAATAATACAAAAGTATTTCTTATCCAATTACTTTATTAATCAATGGAATAATTGATAGAATACTCGATTACTAAAATAATCGATAGTTGCAGTCATAGTTTGAATGGACCATCGGGGTGGCTGTAGCTCAGTAGGTAGAGCAGGTCACCTACTGATCGGAAGGTCAGTGGTTCAATTCCTGGCTACTGCAGGCTGCGTGCCAATGTATCCTTGGGCAAGATACTTAACCCCAAGTTGCTCTCTGACCGTTCCGTCGGAGTATGAATGTGAGTGAATGTTAGATGATTAAAGCACTTAGCTTAATTAATTAATCATGGAAGTGCTTGTATGAATGCGTGTGCATGGGGTAAATGTGAACGTGTTGTGTAAGTGCTTTGAGTGCTCATATCTGAGTAGAAAAGCGCTATATAAGAACTAGTCCATTTACCATGTTTTGCACCTCCGTTGTTGTGGCTGCTGCTCAGAGCTGCGCTTGCAAGGTGGTTGGTGCTTGTCCTGGTTGTAATCCCCGAATCAGATGGTGGACACTGGAGGTGAAGGGAGCCCTAAAGTTGAAGAAGGAGTAGGCTAGGTTAGCCTTGTGGACTCTAGAGGCAGCTGACAGGTACTGGCAGGCCAAGTGTAACGTGGCTTGGGCAATGGCTGAAGCAAAAAGTCAGGTATGGGAGGAGTTTGGTGAGGTCACTGAGGTGGTTAAACAACTCCTTGGTGGCAGGGCCCCTGGGATTGATGAGATTCACTCTGAGTTCCTGAAGGCTCTGGATGCTGTAAGGCTGTCTTGGCTGACACGCCTCTACAACCTGCGTGGAGATCTGGGGCGGTGCCACTGGATTGGCAGACTAGGGTGGTGGTCCCCATCTTTAAGAAGGGGACCAGAGGGTGTGCTCCAACTATCAGGGAAATCACACTCCTCAGCATGGAAAGGAAGGAGGGTCCGTGTGTTGGTCAAACCTCAGATTCAAGAGGAACAATGCAGTTTTTGTTCTGGTTGTGGAACACTGGACCAGCTCTTTACCATCTTGAGGATATCTGAGTGTGCATGGGAGTTTGCCCATCCAGTCTACATGTGTTTTGTGGACTTGGAGAAGGCAATCGACCATACCCCTTGGGGTGTCTTGTGGGGGGTGCTCCAGGAGTATGGGGTGTCTGGCCCTTTGTCGCATGCCATTCAGTCCCTGTACAACCACCAGTGAGAGCTTTTTCCATATTGCAGACAATAAGTCAGATTCATTTCTTGTGGGTGGACTGTTGGACTGCCCTTTGTCACCAATTCTGTTCATAATTTTTATGGATAGAACTTCTAGGAGTAGCCAAAGGGCTTCCACCTTGGTGGCCTCAGAATCTCATCTCTGCTTTTCACAGATGATGCAGTCCTGTTGGCTTCATCAGGTGGTGGCCTCCATCTTGCAGTGGAACAGTTCATAGCCGAGTGTGAAGCAGCTAGTATGAGAATTAGCACTTCTAAATTTGAGATCATGGTCCTCAGCTGGAAAAGGGTAGCGTCCCCACTCCGGCTAATGGACGAGATGCTGCCCTAAGTAGTGGAAGCATCCCGGGGTCATGTTCACGAGCAGTGATGTCAGTAACTTAGTAACGCGTTACTCTAATCTGACTACTTTTTCTCGGTAACGAGTAATCTAACGCGTTACTGTTTGCAGTCCAGTAATCAGATTAAAGTTATTTATCCACGTCACTGTGCGTTACTTTTTTGCATTTTCCTCAGTACAAAGATATATTTTTGCTTTCTTGCATCTCGGGTAGTGACGTCTGGCAGATGCGACAGTTAAACCCCGTTTTCAGCATGAGGACAATAACAGCACAGCGACACAAACGTAAACAATGGAGGGAGGAGAGAGATGCGCGTTTTCCAGCTGAAATACAGACACTATAGTGAGTCTGTGTCAGCTAAAGATGACATCAAGGTTAGCTGTGCACTTTGTGCTGGCGACAAAGTGCTATCTAGCTTCAAAAACACTACGTCAGAACTGCATTCGGCTCTGTGGCTGAGGCTGAGAAGTTTATTGCGGACTTTAATAAACCTTCTTGATCAGTATACCTACATAAGTAAGAACCCGCCCAAATGATTCGTGACTTACACTGACTAAGTTAAGTATTTACTTAAGTTATCTGTTCTGGGCTCCCCCGGTCAAGCGTATTAATATCATGAGTGTTATTTGGACAACAAAGTATTTAGTCTGTATGGGCCTGACCTGTCCTGTTCATCAGCGGGGAACTTGCCAATTTTTCTAAGGAGCAGGTGGAGATGTTATTTAGATAGATTTTGTAGGGAGGTGATGAAGGTAGATAGGGGAGGTGTGCTGCTTGTTCTCGCAGCTAGTATCGCCTTGAGGTTTTGGGAAGGGGTTGGGGTTCCCGCTGTCAATACTAGTAACTCTTTCAGTTTCTTTCTCCAGATCGACCAGCGTAAACTGTTTTGTTTCATGTCTATAACCGACTGTATTGTTCCCTAACTTTGCTGATGTCCTGAATATGATAAATAATTTTGGGTTTGTTACTTGGAATGTTAAAGGTCTGAACCATCCAGTGAAAAGGAAGAAAGTTCTCACACATCTCAAAAACTTGCAAATAGGAATTGCATTTCTCCAGGAAACCCATCTTAAGAATCCAGAATATTTGCGTTTGAAATGTGGGTGGGTGGGGCAGCTCTTCCACTCAACCTTCCAGGGCAAAGCCAGGGGGGTTGCTATATTGATTAATAAAAATGTACCCTTTACACTAGCCTCTTCGATATTAGACCCCAACGGGCGTTATGTTATAGTTACTGGCAAACTTTGTAACAAAGATGTTATATTAGCTAATGTGTATGCTCCAAATTTTGACGACCCCCAATTCTTTTCTCGTTTTATTAAGCTACTCCCTTGTTTGAACTCGCATGAGCTTATTATGGGAGGGGATTTTAATTTGTGTTTGGACCCTGGGTTGGATCGATCATCAGTGAGACCAGGTTATACCACATCTAAATCAGCATCCCGTCTACAAGTTTTTCTTGCGGAATATGGCATTTCAGATATCTGGCATTTCTTACATCCACTTGATAGACAATACTCCTTTTTTTCTCATGCCCATCATAGTTACAGCAGGATCGATTATTTTTTCATTGATGATAAACTAATTCAGGATGTTCAATTATGTGAATATCATGCCATAGTAATATCTGATCATGCTCCACTGATGTTTAAACTTAATATATCTGAAGTGATGACACCTAGGAGACACTGGAGGTTTAACTCCCTTTTATTATCTGACGAAAACTTTAGAAAATTCTTGTCAGACCAAATTTCCCTGTTCTTGGATATCAATGTGACCCCTGAAGTTTCTATTTCGACTGTTTGGGAGGCGCTCAAGGCATATCTAAGGGGCCAGGTAATATCTTTTGTGGCCCAAAAAAAAAAGAGCAGTGTAGCCAAACAACTGGATTTGGAAAGTCAGATTGCGGCCTTGGATAATAAGAACGCACAGGCTCCATCCCAGGATCTGTATAAGGAACGATTGAAACTCAAGGCAGAATATGATTTACTTACCTCGCAATCTATAGAATACCTATTACTGAAAAATAGGAGTAACTTGTATGAACACGGCGATAAGGCGGGAGAGATATTGTCAAGACAATTAAAAGGCATGAGAGCTAAACAAATTATTAAAGGTATTAAGTCTCAACATGGCAGGCTCACCATGGATCAGCAAGGGATAAATGATGCTTTTCAACAGTATTATGAAGAACTGTATAGTTCTGACAATCTCAGCAACTCTGATCTTTTACAGGATTTTTTCAGGGATTTGCCTATTCCAATCCTGTCTCAAGACCGGGTCTCTGCCTTGGATGCACCAATAACACAGCAGGAGGTTGAGATGGCAGTCAAAACGCTGCAATCTCGGAAATCTCCCGGGCCAGATGGTTTACCGAGTGAGTTCTATGCCACATTTTACGCACAACTTACTCCTGTGCTGGCGGCCGTGTACTCGGACTCTCTTGAGAGAGGGTCTCTTCCTGCCACTTTGAATGAGGCTTGTATAACATTGCTACCAAAAAAAGATAAAGACCCCTTGGACTGTGCATCCTACCGACCAATATCCTTGTTAAATTGTGACTATAAAATACTAGCTAAAGTACTGGCCCGACGATTAGAGAATGTCTTGCCAGACATCGTCTCTCCAGACCAAACAGGTTTCGTCAAAGATAGACGCCCCTTCTTTAATATACGGCGCCTTTTTAACATTATGTACACCACATGCCAGGCTGACTCGGAATGCCTTCTCTCCATGGATGCAGAGAAGGCATTCGATAGAGTAGAGTGGAATTACCTTTTTGAAACACTGGCAAGATTTGGATTTGGTAGAACATTTATTTCATGGATTAAGATATTATATGCTAACCCTTCAGCCATGGTTCTAACAAATCACCTTTATTCTAAACCCTTCAAATTAAATCGTGGGACTCGCCAGGGATGTCCTCTGAGTCCCCTTCTTTTTGTATTAGCGATCGAGCCCTTGGCTATAGCCATAAGATCTAGTGGTACTATTCATGGTATTATCAGAGGCTGTACAGAACACAAATTATCCCTCTATGCTGATGACCTCCTGTTGTTCGTATCCAGGGCAGAGACGACTATTCCTCCTATTTTAGACCTTCTCACTCAATTTGGGAAAATTTCAGGGTATAAATTAAACCTACATAAGAGTGAGCTGTTGCCATTAAATCTAGATAACACTGCTCTTGCAAGGATTAAGGTGCCTTTTAAGATTGCTGAGCATAGCTTCGTTTACCTAGGAGTCTCTGTAACTAAGGATTTTGCAGATCTCAAAAAGAATAATTTTGATAAACTACTATTTAAAATTGAACAAGATTTGGCTAAATGGTCTCCCCTCCCGATGTCTATGCTTGGGAGAGTGAATGTAATTAAAATGTCTGTGCTTCCTAGGTATATATACTTGTTCCAGTGTCTCCCTGTGTTTCTTCCCAATGCCTATTTTAAAAAGCTTGACTCTACTATATTAACATACATTTGGAATGGGAAAAGGCCACGCTTACGAAAAGATCATCTACAGAAATCAAAACAAGTTGGTGGAATGGCCCTTCCAAATCATAGATATTATTATTGGGCAACTAATCTGTGGTGTCTGTCATTTTGGGCATACTACTGCTTGGATAAAAGAGGCCCCATATGGGTTGAGATGGAGAAACAATCCTGTGACCCTCAACTCTTATCATTAGTAATCGGAGCATCTCTACCTTTTTCCATAAATCGGACAATCTCTAACCCAGTAGTTAATAACTCTATTAGAATTTATTCACAGTTTAGGAAAAACTTTGGCCTTCGAAACATGAACCTCTCAAATTCAATAGCATCAAACGTTTTTTTTCTTCCGTCGATGCAAGATGTCACCTTTAATACTTGGCTCAAAAAAGGCCTGAAGTATTTTAAAGACCTTTTCATTGAAGACAAGTTTGCCTCTTTTGCACAGCTGTCCTCTAAATTTAATCTCCCTACTTCGCATTTTTTTAGGTACCTACAAGTCAGGCATTATGTTTCACACTCCATTTCAGGGTTCCCGGATAAACCAGACAATAATATAATTGACGAACTGATATCATTCAACCCAACCAAGAAAAGAGCGATTTCTGCCATCTTGAGACTGATTTCCCATTTGCATTTCCCTCCCATCCCTGCAGTAAAATTGGCTTGGGAGCAGGACTTGCAAATCACAATCAGTGAGACAACTTGGGCTAAGGTATTAAAGGGAATTCATGCCTCTTCCATGTGTGCAAGACACTCCCTTATTCAATTTAAAGTTGTCCACCGGATGCACCTTCATAAATCAAAACTGGCTAAGATTTACCCAGAAGTAGACCCAATCTGTGATAGATGCAAATCTGAGGAAGCCACTCTGATTCACATGTTCTGGGCCTGCCCTAAAATACAAGAATTTTGGGGAGGTGTCTGTGAAGCCCTTTCTGCTGTTCTTGCAGTTAAATTGAACCTAAATCCAATTATGTTGCTTTTTGGGGTTGTTCCTGAGGGGATGATACTACCTGTTGGGGGACACAGGGTGATCGCCTTTTCAACTCTGCTGGCACGCCGTCTGATCCTTCTGGGGTGGAAGGACGCTGCCCCACCCACAGTAACACACTGGATCAGGGATGTGTTAGCTACTTTAAAACTGGAGAAAATCAGATATGTAATGAGAGGCTCAGAAAAGAAATTCTGTCAGACTTGGAAATCTTTCCTTCTTTTCTTTAATCAACCCTCAACACAGGTTCAGGAATAGGGTTTTTTTCCTTAGTTATACAGATTGATCTGGTATTATTCATCAATATATACTGTTTTACACCCTTTGAATAGTATTTCATGACAGCGAGGACTGGGTTCGTTCATTATTGGGGGGTGGGGGGGGCTTCTTTTTTGTTTTTTGTTACTATCATTATTACCCTTTTTCTCATGGATATTTCTTGTAAATCTATATCTTTGTAAAGTGTTTTTGTAATGTAA
Source organism: Amphilophus citrinellus (assembly GCA_013435755.1). Taxonomy (NCBI): domain Eukaryota; kingdom Metazoa; phylum Chordata; class Actinopteri; order Cichliformes; family Cichlidae; genus Amphilophus; species Amphilophus citrinellus. The sequence continues at coordinate 2,004,133 of CM024197.1, read as the reverse complement.
AATTTTCAATAAATATATCAAACACAAAAACACTACGTCAGACATGAAGTAACATCTGGAGTCACGGCGCAGTCAAACTTACAGAGCGAGTCGCAACAGTGGCGAAGCAGAGCTGCGGCTAATGCAGGAGCCCCCCAGCACCCAAGTGGGGGAGAGCTGAAGAAGTTGAAAAGCCCTCTACTATAGTATGTAGTAGAGGCTGGTATTGTGCCAAAAAGTGATCGTCTGCCAAACAGCAATTTTCGGTATTTGCCAAAAAAAATTAAAAAAAATAAAAATCATTGCCTGTATTTAAACGGCTGTAAATGACTTGTTGACCTATAATCTGTGAAGTATATATCAAACACATCTCTCATGAATGATATCAGGTGATTCATGACCACTCAAACTGAGTGGTAGATGCTCCACTCAGTTTTTGGCAAAGTGATTTCTATATATTCGTTTTTTTTTTTTTTTTCCAAGGTAAAAACTGTCTGACATTAAAAATATCTTTTTAAACAGAAATCTGGCTCAGAGGCTGCAGAAATCACAACAAATATAACATCACAGTTATATAAAGATATTTGAAGTGGCCAAGCCACTCATAAATCATGTTGACTGCACTCAGTTTAGCAATATAAGCAAAGACATTACACATAAAAGCACACAGAAACATCTGAATCACTTTATGACAGACGATCACTTTTGGCACAAGACCGGCAGCTGTTGAAAGTAACTAATAAAGTAACTAGTAATCTAACTTAGTTACTTCTAAAATTAAGTAATCAGTAAAGTAACTAAGTTACTTTTTAAACGAGTAATCAGTAATCAGAAGTCGGACTACTTTTTCAAGGTAACTATGCCATCACTGTTCACGAGTGACGGGAGAAGGGAGCAGGAGATTGACGACATATTGGGGCTGCATCTGCAGTCTGCCGTGGTAAAGAGGGAGCTGAAAGTGAAAGCGAAGCTATCGATTTCCTGGTCAATCTACATCCCTACCCTCACCTATGGTCGTGAGCTTTGGGTAGTGACTGAAAGAACGAGATTGCAAATACAAGCTGCAGAAATGAGCTTCCTCCGAAGGGTGACTGGCCTCTCCTTTAGAGATTCAATTCAATTTAATTCAATTTTTTTTATATAGCTCCAAATCACAACAGTCGCCTCAAGGCATTTTATATTGTAAGGTAAATGGTAAATGGTAAATGGACTAGCTCTTATATAGCGCTTTTCTACTCAGTATGAGCACTCAAAGCGCTATTACAACATGTTTACATTCACCCATGCACTCCCATTCATACAAGCACTTCCATATGTACTAAGCTAAGTGCTTTTTTTAATTAACTATCATTCACTCACATTCATACTCCGACGGGACGGTCGGAGAGCAACTTGGGGTTAAGTATCTTGCCCAAGGATACATTGGCATGTAGCCTGGAGTAGCCAGGAATCGAACCGCTGACCTTCTGATCAGTAGGTGACCTGCTCTACCTACTGAGCTACAGCCACCCCAAGATCCTACAATAATTACAGAGAAAATCCAGCAGTCAAAATGACCCCCTATGAGCAGCACTTGGTGACAGTGAGAAGGAAAAACTCCCTTTTAACAGGAAGAAACCTCCAGCAGAACCAGGCTCAGGGAGGGGGGGTCATCTGCTGTGACTGGCTGGGGCTGAGGGGAGAGAAAAAAAGACATGCTGTGGAAGAGAGCCAGAGATTAATAATAATTAATGATTAAATGCAGAATGGTTTATAAACAGAGTGAAAAAAGGTGAATGAAAAGAAATTCTCAGTGTATCATGGGAACACACACACACACACACACACACACACACACACCGTTTGTCATTGTCATTCAATCGTCCGTTGTCATTTTGAGCCACTGCAAATGAGGGGCTGAAGTAATTCCTAAACAGTTAAAGCAAAATTTCTATAAAATCCCTTGAATTAAAAATCAAAGTCTGCATTTCAATCACTGATTTAGTTGTTTATGTTGTTTTTGTAGTGACATATAAAGCTGTAATGTGTGTGTGTGTGTGTGTGTGTGTGTGTGTGTGTGTGTGTGTGTGTGTGTGTGTGTGTGTGTGTGTGTGTGTGTGTGTGTGTGTGTGTGTGTGAAAAAGTCCTGTCATGCTGCATGATTTCATAAACACAGCCATCCTGCTTTAGGAACACATTGAAGACAAAATAACCAGTTTTCAGAGGGAAAACTCTGAGAGATGTGCTTATGTGTTCTCCTCCAGCAGCTGAAGTACTTTTTCCTCACTGCACATATTTTTTTACATATATGCACCAAAACATGATGTTCAGATTTTTTCTTGTGTGCACTGAAAGAAGGTTTAGCACGTAGAACAGTTTTTCATATTTGTCAAATTTGGGGTGAGTTTGTGAATGTACGCATGTAGTCGTTCATTGGTTGGTTGTCATGTAATGATTAGTAGTCAGTGTTAAGAACTGGTCAGCTCTAAGGTGCTCCAGGATCCTTAGATCTACATGATGCCTTCCTGACTTTTCCTTACATAGTACTCTATGTGCCACATAATGAATAATTAAAACTCAGGACAGTCATAATCATAAGATGGGTGCTGGGGATTCTGCCCATTTTTTGCTTTGTCTGTTATGTTTTTCTGTTACTGGAGCCTGAAATTATTGTTATCACACCTGGATGTTTCTAAATCACCTCCAAAAATATCTAACAATTGTACTTCTCACTTTTGCCTTTTGTTCTCAGGGTGCAGACATGTCTGCTGCCAGCAATCTGCGAACTGAAGATCAGTTTCTGTGCTCCATCTGTCTGGATGTGTTCACTGATCCAGTCACCACACCATGTGGACACAACTACTGCAAAAACTGCATCACTCAGCACTGGAATGTTAATGTTAGGTACAAGTGTCCCATGTGTAACAAGGTGTTCAAGAGACGACCTGAACTAGACATCAACACTTTGTTCTCTGAGATGGTTGTTCAGTCAAGGCGTGAAGCTCAGCAGAAAGCCAGCAGCAGCAGATCAAAGCAACAAGCTGCCAAACCAGGAGAAGTTCCCTGTGACATCTGCACTGGAACCAAACTGAAGGCCCTGAAGTCCTGCCTGGTGTGTCTGACCTCCTACTGTCAGACTCACCTGGAGCCTCATCTGACAGTGAAAGGTCTAAAAACACATCAGCTGATGGAGCCTGTGGAGAACCTGGAAGGCAGGATGTGTACGAAGCACAATAAACATCTGGAGCTGTTCTGTAAGACCGACCAGACATGTGTCTGCGTGCTCTGCTCTGTTTTAGACCACAAGAACCATGAGTTTGTTCCTCTGAGAGAAGAGTCTGAAGGAAAGAAGGCAGAGCTGAGGAAGACAGAGGCTGGAATTCAGCAGATGATCCAGAAGAGACGACTGAAGATCGAGGAGATCAACAAGTCAGTGAAGATGAGCAAAGATGCTGCAGACAGAGAGAAAGCAAAAGGTGTTCAGGTCTTCACTGCTCTGATTAAAAAAGGCCTGAAGGAGCTCATAAAGGAGATCAAAGACAAACAGGTAACAGCAGAGAAACAGGCTGAAGGCTTCATCAAAGATCTGGAACAGGAAATCTCTGAGCTGATGGAGAGAAGCTCTGAGTTGAAGCAAGTCTCACGCTCTGAAGACCACCTCCACCTCCTCCAAAGCTTCTCATCCCTGAAAGCTGCTCCACCCACCAAGGACTGGACAGAGGTCATCATCTGTCCTCCATCATATGAGGGGACTGTGGTGAGAGCTGTGGCTCAGCTGGCGGATACACTCAGGAAAGAGAAGAAGAAGCTGCTTGAGCCTGAGCTGAAGAAGGTCCAGCAGTATGCAGTAGATGTGACTCTTGATCCTGATACAGCACATCCTGAGCTCATCCTATCTGATGATGGAAAACAAGTGAATCATTCTGGTGTTTGGAAGAATCTTCCAGACAATCCAAAGAGATTTACAGTTTTTGCAAATGTTTTAGGAACTCAGAGTTTCTCTTCAGGCAGATTTTACTTTGAGGTTCAGGTTAAAGGAAAGACTGACTGGATTTTAGGAGTGGCCACAGAGTCGATCGGCAGGAAGGGAGGAAATTCAGTGAAGCCTCAGAATGGATACTGGACTGTGTGGCTGAGAAACAGAAATGAGTACACAGCTTGTGCTAACACCGCAGTCGCTCTCTGTCTTCAGTCTGCTCCTGAGAAGGTGGGGGTGTTTGTGGATTATGAGGAGGGTCTGGTCTCCTTTTATGATGTAGATGCTGCAGCTCTGATCTACTCCTTTACTGGCTGCTCCTTCACTCAGAAACTCCACCCATTCTTCAATCCCTGTAATAATGATGACGGTTATAACGCTGGACCTCTGCTGATCATTCCTGTCAATCACATTAACTAGAAAAATTATTATATTTTCTATGAAAGCAGTCTGTGTGAAGAACATATTCATCGGTAACAGTGAATTTGCTCTGTTTCCTCGGACTCTGATTATGATTATTTTTTATTATTAAATCATAATGATATTTAATTGTTTTCTAGTATAACACATTTCTTGATCCTAATTTTTCATCATTTTACACTCCTGGAAAATTTTGTTTTTCTCCCTTTAAGGGAGAAATTACAACTTCTAGTCCAATGTCATTTAAGCTAATAGAGCAAAAACATGAGGAGATCATTTTGTAGAGAATCAAGAAGCTGATGTTATAAACGTGTATATGTACTCATTTTAGCAGTCTAATCAACACAAACCAACGTTGGATTCTGAAAATTTTAAGATATGGCAATAGAGGCTTAATCATCTGTCCACATCTATGATTTCTATTTATTTATTTGTAATGTAAAGGGAATGTTAATTTTAGAGTCTAGAACAGCAAACAAGTACCTTCATCTAAGGATGTTGACAATCTGTACTTTCATATTTCTGAGGACGGGCTTCTGGCACTTTAACGAAGTCTTTGAGCAAATCACAATAAACTGTGGAAACTAGCTACAGAAACAAATAGTAATAATAATAATCAGTACAATTTATGAGTACTTTTGAAAATTCATTTTCACATTTCATATGGAATATGTCATAATCAGTCAAGGCAAAAAAGGAAAAAAAATCACTTGATTTTAATCAAAGCCCAGCAGCAGAACACCAGGAACAGTATGTGACAGTCCATTAACACAAAAATTTAGCAGAAATCCAGGAAACGCAAGGGGTTCGTTAACAGACACAATGGCAAGAACAAAGAGGGAGACAGGACTATTTATACACTGAAGGCTGACTGGGAACGAGACACAGGTATAAACAGTCAGGACAATCACAAAGATGGAAGAAAAATGAAAGAAAATCAACCTTCAAAATAAAGTAGGGAACAACCAAAAACCATTAATAACCACAGAGACAAGGAGAATCATTAAACATGATAAAAGACAATGAATAGGCACTAACAGGAAGACAAGACAGAGGGATAAACCGACAGGGAATTACTGAGGGAACTAAAACTGCTACAAATAGGAATCCAGACATGAAACAAAACAGAGAATTCCAAAACTCAAACTAATCACCTAAATAATTATCAAGGTATAAAAAAGAAAAAAAAAAAAGGAATCAAAATGAACTTGTTTCCTGTGGGTGTTGCACTTTGTCAAGGCTGCCCTTTGTCACCGATTCTGTTCATAATTTTTATGGACAGAATTTCTAGACGTAGCCAACTGATTCCAAATCTCATCTCTGCTTTTTACGGATGATGCGGTTTTGTTGGCTTCATCAGGTGGTGGCCTCCAGCTTGCAGTGGAATGGTTCGCAGCCGAGCGCGAAGCAGCTGGCATGAGAATTAGCACCTCTAAATCTGAGGCCATGGTCTACCACTCGGAAAAGGGTGGCATGCCCACTCCAGCTCAGGGATGAGTTGCTGCCCCAGGTGGAGGAGTTTAAGTATCTTGGGGTCTTGTTCACAAGTGACGGGAGAAGGGAGTGGGAGCTTGACAGACAGACTGGGGCTACACCAGAGGGAAAAAGAGGGAGCTGAGCATGAAAGCAAAGCTGTCAATTTACCAGTCAATCAACGTCCCTACCCTCACCTACTGTATGGTCATGAACTTTGGGTAGTGACCGAAAGAACGAGATTGTGAATACAAGCTGCAGAAATGAGCTTCCTCCGAAGGGTGGCTGGCCTCTCCCTTAGAGATAGGGTGAGGAGCGCAGCCATTCGGGAGGGGCTCAAAGTACAGCTGCTGCTCCTCCACATCGAAAGGAGCCAGTTGAGGTGGGTTGGGCATCTGTTTAGGATGCCTCCTGGGCACCTCTTGGCTGAGGTGTTCCAGGCATGTCCTACCAGGAGGAGGCCGCGGGGCAGACCCAGGACACACTGGAGAGATTATATCTCTCGGCTGGCCTTGGAACGCCTTGGGGACCTCCTGGACGAGCTGGGGGAGGTGGCTGGGTAGAGGGAGGTCTGGGCTTCTCTGCTTAGGCTGCTGCCCCTGCGACCCGGCCCCGAATAAGCAGAAGAAAATGGATGGATGGATGGATGGAAACCAAATGGGAATCACAGTAAATTAAACTCTACAATCTACTGGAATAAAGCAAACACAAACAAAAACTTCAAACACCAGATTACAGCAAAATCTAAATACAAACCCAAACCGAGCAAAGCTAGTAAAGAATTCAGAAACTAAAACTATCAGAAAACCCTAGGACTGTGACAGTTTTACACAAGGATGGACTTAACCTCCCATACTTGTGTACTTGTACTGATAAGCTTGACTCAGGAGAGTTTTACATTCCAAAAGACCTGGGGAGATATTAGCACCACTGTCCATTTATTAGATTTGTTTTTTCTTTATTTGTTTTTTTGGGGGGTGGGGTTGTTGGTAGGAGTCTAAACAGTGACTGGTAGAGATAGGCAAAAATGAAACAATGTTGGAAGAACAGCTGATTTCATGAATTATTCATATAATCCTTTGTGTGATTACAGCTGGCTAATGTATGTAAACTTGTTATAAAACACAGTGGTTACGTAACTCAACCAACTTTAAAATAAAATTCTAAGACTGAAACTACAAATAAAGATTAATAAAACAAAAAAACAAATAATCATTAAAAATACAAAAACTAAAAAAAACATTAAAATACAGACAAAAAAGAGAGAGTTTTACTTAGGCTTTTCTATTATTTTAGTGTTTGAATTTCAGATTCTTATATTTTTATACATGAAAATGGAAGTTTTGTATTCCTGTTTTATATGTTATTCTAGTTATTTTGAGCCTCAGCTTTAATATATTATTGAGTTCTGGTTCCTGTTTCATTTTTAAGGACTTTGATTGCCTATTAAGATGGTTTACTTTTAACTTTTTCATTTCTATTCCTCCCTCTGTCCCATCTTTTCTGTTAAAGTCTTTGCCCTCCTGTCTCCCTTTGTCTCTGTCTTCTGTGCAGTACAAGTTTTATTAATGGTCTTTGGCCTATTTGGCTTTGATAGATGTTTTTTCTAATAGATGTGTCCTGTTTGGGGATTTACTTCCTGTCTATCCAGTTGTCTTCGCTATTTTCACCTTTCTTTTGTTCCCCTCCCGTTTCTCATTTCCAGTCAGGCCTTGGTGTATAAATAGTCCTGTCCCCCTGTGTGTTCCTCACTTGTTCTGATTTTATTTGGGACTTGTTATGAGCATTTAGAGCTCATTTTGTTGTGGTTCTCTACCTCTTGTGCATTTGGGTCTTTGCCAAGATTAAAACCATCTTGTTGAAAAATCCTTTTGAAGCTGTAATCCATGCCTTTGTTACAACCCGGCTGGATTACTCTAACTCTTTGTATATTGGCGTAAACCAGTCCTCATTGGCTCGTCTTCAGCTGGTCCAGAATGCCGCCTCACGGCTTTTGACTGGAATACGTAAGAGGGAGCATATTACCCCTGTTTTATCTTCATTGCACTGGTTGCCTGTTTATTTTAGAGTTCTGGTGAGTTACTGCACCTACACTCCCCTTCCCGCTCGCTCGGATCAGCTGATAAACTGCTTTTGGATGTGCCGAGGACTAAGCTGAAGCTCAGGGGGGACAGAGCCTTTGTGGTGGCAGCCCCTAAATTGTGGAACTCGCTGCCATTGCATATGAGACAGGCCTCTTTGCTGGCCACTTTTAAATCTTCTCTTAAGACCCACTTATTTCACCTGGCTTTTGACCAGGTCTGAGATGCTGATTTTAGTTGTTGTGTATTTCTTTTTTTATTTAATTTTACCTAGTCATTTTATACTGTTTTATTGTTTGATTCATGGTAAACTATGTATGTTATTGTTGCTCTTATCCTATGTGTTATCTTTTTATCTGCACTTCCCTTGTGTACTGTTGTCTTGTTTTCTTTGTTCAGCACTTTGGTCAGCGCTTTCTGTTTTTAAAGTGCTTTATAAATAAAATCGGCTTGGCTTCAAATACTCTACAGTTTATCCGCCATATTGGGCCGTATCAGATGTTAGCGTTATGGGTTCAAGTTTTGGCCATGTTTTCTTTTTAAAGTAATTGCTGAAACAATAATTTTTTTAATATCAGATTAGGAGTTCATTTGCAAGATTTTAATTTTTTACCACTTTTTTTTCCACTTCAAGAAAGTGTTGTAATGAGTCATTTTCAAATGTCTTCAGTAGCATTGTTTTTGAATGTCTGAATATTATCATTTATCACATATATTTGTACAAGGCATGAAAGTGAAAAAATAAAATAATTTATTTACAAGGCTCTGTTGTAAATATTGCCTGCCTACCTCATACAGCTGAGCCTCTTATTCACAAGAACTCGGATGGATTTAAATACTTTTGGTGCCTATAAATGGAATAAGCTAAAAAAAATTATGAACCTACATTCTCTGATTTAATTCAAAATGTTTAAAAGTCTGTGTGGAGTTTGCATGTTCTCCCCGTGCTTGTGTGGGTTTCTTCCGGGTACTGGAATACGTAAGACATGCACTTACTGGGGTTAGGTTAACTGGCTACACTAAATTGCCCATAGGTGTGAATGAGAGCGTGAATGTGAGTGTAAAAGGTTGTTTGTCTCTCTGTGTTGGCCCTGTGACAGGCTGGCGACCTGTTCAGGGTGTACTCTGCCTCTCGCCCTATGATAGCTGGGATAGGCTCCAGCCCCCCCGCGACCCTGAACAGGATGTGCAGAAGCGAATGGATGGATGGATGGATGGATGTTTAAAAGTTTATATTTATCTATCTGCATCTACCCTAACATGTTTTTCTTAATTTATAATCATTATAGCATGCCTGTTCGAATTGCATATATCTTTTTTTGTACACAGGCCTCTCTCCACGAAGAGACCTTGATCTCAATGAGACTGTTTAAATAATGGATTTAGTAATGACAGGCAGGCTTTCTTTGCATTAACTGGATTGATAAAACCTGAAACCCCAGTCAGAGACAGCAGGTATCATGATGGTGGTTATCACTTTCTTTGTGCTCAGAGTTGATGTGTCATTTGAATGTCTGTAAAATATCTGTTTCTAGACTATCTTTTTTGTAATCTTTGAGATTTTGTCCACTGTTAGAGACAAAGAAAGTGCTGTCATTAAAGTTCATTTATTAAATGTTACAGTTTTTTCCTCTTAAAGCTGATTGTTGTCACTCAGCTTCACACTGTTAGATACAGGAGCATCCATTTCATACGTCCCAAAACCAGAGAGTCACAGGCAGTTACAGTGACCTGCAGCTCTTAGAAAATCTATGTGAAAATAATCCAGTCAGTCAGGAATGTTGACTTTTTCATGTGGACACAGAGGGTGAGTGTCCATGTGATGTCTTAAAGTGGGTTACTGTTGTGGTAAATGACATGATTTCATTTATTTGTCTGTAATTTTTCAGAAAGTGTCATGACACTGAAATCTTTGTGCTGGCAAACTATGAGCAGTGTACCATCACATGCACAGAATAGATCAATTCAGTCCTCAGTGATCTCCTGTTTGCCACATGCTGAATGAATGTCCCTTAATTTGCATAATGAAGCAGAAATACATGAAGAAATGTAAAAGGAAGTTTATAGATAGGGTTGTGAACTGCTTAATGGGAACATACAAGGGGAAACAAATGAAAAGAAATGAAACCATACTATACTATCTTTATATATAAAAGCACTTTAAAACATATAGTGAGGATGCGCTGGGAACACCTGACAGAGGCCCCAGTCCGCGAGCTCTTCAATTCCCACCTCCGGCAGAACTTCGACAACATTCCAAGGGAGGCTGAGGACATTGAGTCTGAATGGACCATGTTCCACACCTCCACTGTTAAGGCTGCAGCTGCAAGGTGGATGGTGCCTGTCGTGGTGGTAATCCCTAAACCAGATGGTGGTCACGGGAGGTGAAGGGAGTCATGAAGCTGAAGAAGGAGTCCTTTTGGACTTGGTTGGCCTGTGGGACTCCAGAGGCAGCTGACGGGTAATGGCAGGCCAAGCGGAAGCTAGGGTGGTGGCCGAAGCAAAAACTAGGGCGTGAGAGGAGTTTGGTGAAGCCATGGAAAAAGACTTTTGCCAAACGGGAGAAGGGAGCGGGAGATTGACAGACAGATTGGGGCTGCGTCTGCAGCAATGCAGACAATTCTAGGACTAGAATTAAAAAAGTCTTTGTGAAACCAAACACTAAGTGAAAACAGTGCAGGCAAGCATGAGAAACACATAAACCTGGCCAAGACCTACATGATACAGCACAAAACCAAAAACCCCAAAAACGGGCTCAGGGTGATCCTGCAGGTAGGCTGATGATAGAATAATGAAAGATGGAAACAAGAAGGAGATGCAAACAAGAAAAAGTAGATAATTGATTATGTTCTAGCATTTTATTTAATTTAAATTAACCCCATTCCTTTCATATATATAAAAAAATCTTATAGGTTAAATAGGTCTTCTCTACAAAGAAGACAAATCCTGAACATCAACCTTTTGGCTCATTTCAGCACTAAAACATTCACAGTGAGAGCAAAGATAAAGTTTGCATGCTCGAGCCATCAGAGGCCAACACGCTGAGCTTTTTGGGAGTTTTTTTTAATTTTCTGTGAAAGCCCATCATTGTTACTGAGTTTATTAAACACAAGCTTACAGGGTTACATCCAGCAGCATCCCAAAGAGAGAATTACAGGCCTCCAGTCAGGAGATGGTGGTGAACTGCAGCTCTTATTGAATCTATCTGCAAATAATCGAGTCAGGAATGTTGAGTTTTTCATGTGGAAACATAAAGTGAGTGTGCATGTGATGTCTCTGAGTGGGTTACTCTGCTGTTAAATTATCTGATTAAATTTATTGATTTGAAGTGTGAGCCAGTGAAGCTCTAAAACAGCAGCGCACACAGAGTCGTCATGCATAGATCAGCTAAAATCCTCAGTTCTCAGTGATTTCTTTACTGCAGGATGCATAAGATGAGTCCATCTGTCCATCTGTTGTTTCTGTTTCCAATCGATTGAGCCTGAAATTATTGTTATAATCACACTGTAGTTCTAAACTGCTAGACTTTAACTTTCCACACTTGCCTGGTGTGTCTGACCTCCTACTGTCAGACTCACCTGGAGCCTCATCTGACAATGAAAGGTCTGAAAAGACATCAGCTGATGGAGCCTGTGGAGAACCTGGAAAGCAGGATTTGTACGAAGCACGATAAACATCTGGAGCTGTTCTGTAGGACTGACCAGACATGTGTCTGCGTGCTCTGCTCTGTTTTAGACTCTGTTTTAGCAGCTCTCACACTCTGAAGACCACCTCCACCTCCTCCAAAGCTTCTCATCCCTGAAAGCTGCTCCACCCACCAAGGACTGGACAAAGGTCAGCGTCCATCCTTCATATGAGGGGACTGTGGTGAGAGCTGTGGCTCAACTGGAGGAGAGACTCAGGAAAGAGAAGAAGAAGCTGTTTGAGGCTGAGCTGAAGAGGGTGCAGCAGTATGCAGTAGATGTGACTCTTGATCCTGATACAGCAAATCCTGAACTCATCCTGTCTGATGACTCATGGGGGTGAGAAGAAGAAACTTCCAGAGAATCCAAAGAGATTTTCTGTGTTTGTGTTTTAGGAACTCAGAGTTTCTCTTCGGGCAGATTTTACTTTGAGGTTCAGGTTAAAGGAAAGACTGGTTGGGATTGTAGGAGTGGCCACAGAGTCGATCAGCAGGAAGGAAAATAACACTGAGTCCTCAGGATGGTTTCTGGACTGTAGTACTGAGAAACAGAAATGAGAGCAAAGCTCTTGATGATCCTTCATTTTCTCTGATCTACTCCTTTACTGGCTGCTCCTTCACTCAGAAACTCCACTCATACTTTAATCCCTGTATTAATGATGGTGGTAAAAAGTCCTCTGCTGATCACTCCTGTCAGTCACACAGAGTAGAAACTGATTCGATCTGAAATGTGTTAAAAACATATTCACTGGATTTTTGTCATTTTCCTTTTAAGAGGAAAATCAGGATGTCCAGTCTGATCTCCTCTCAGATATGAGGGAAATATGAGCTACAGTTATAAATGTGTACATGCACTGATTTTAATCAACACAAACTGTTATTTAATGGCAGAATTTTGTGTTCCTCATATTTATTTACATCAATAACAAAAGCAAGTGGAACAATTTTACATTAGTTTTCTTCATATTCTTGCTAATATTGCTTTTATTGTTTGAGTTTTGTTTAAAAACACTGAGGGAAACAATAACTCTGCCTTCATAAAATTAAATAAAAATCTACAGTTTGATGCACGAGTGCACCTAAAAGTGCAGCGTCATAGATGTGAAAACAAACTCACCAACCCAGTAGAGAAGCAACAATATGAAAGCCAAAACTTATTTTACAGTTGGTATATTTTAGATAATTTTCTTATCAATTTTTTTTCACATCTTCTTTAACGCATTTTAGCAAATTTAAAAAACTATTTGAACTTAAGTACACGTGAATTTATTACGTAAGAGTATAAAATCTTCCTTTAGCTCTCTCTGGGACAGGTGTCTTTGACATTTCTGGCCGGCACGTTGTTTCGCTGTGCCATCAAACTGTGTGCAGTGACTGACAGGAGAGCGTTTTGCTTTGTCAGTAACCCAACCTTTGAGAAGCTGGATGTAGAAGAAAGTCCTAAAGTCACTGCAGAGAACTGGGAAAAAAGCAGTTCATAAGGGATCAAGCTGTTATCAGCACTGATGGAGTGAAGATTGTTACCAGGTGTAGCTGCAGTCCTAAAGCTGATCAAGCAGGTCAGTGACTGATCATCCTAGAAGGAAGCCTTTCCACCCTCTAACCTCACGTAGTTGTTATGAAAGAGGGATGACCGTTTGGACCCCAGACCGTCTCCACTGCGAGTTTTAGGAGCTTGTTGCTTGTTTCTTTCTCAGCGTTCAGCAGGAGACATGCAGCTGGAAGAGGAAACAGATTACAAAATAAAAGACTGTTGTGATTTCGCGCCACATAAATAAAATGTCATTGAATTAACATAATGGACTTACTTTTTTGGTTTAAGAAAATGCACACACACACACACACACACACACACACACACACACACACACACACACACACACACACACACACACACAGTAAATGCAGTCTGACTCTGCACTGTCCCTTATATATCTCTATGGGAGTAAACAGTGCCTTTGAATGTGGTACAAACACAAATGTACAGCACTTGTGGGGTTAACATCCACACAGTGTAACGTGTCAAAGCATGGCAGTGACACATGTGTCTGCAGACATATTACTGAAATACAGATGATGCATCCATATTCTATTTCTCCTTCTATTTTACAAAAAGGTTTTCTCTCTTGTGCTCAATGTTTGACATCATGCCCACATGAGGGAACTCTCCTAATTTGGGTACAAAAATTAAAATTTTTAATGTACTTAGTTTATATTTGTGATCATGAGGGGGCAAAACATAATAGAAATGATTAAAGTAGAAAAATATACAATGTTTGAATAGAGCTCTGCTGCCTCAGCAGCGTGGAGTGGAGTGGGTGAGATGGGTTGTCCATGATGGAGAGCAGTTTGCTCAGTGACCTCCTGTCCCTCACTGACTCAAACGTCTCCAAATTCTGCCCTGTGATGGTTCCAGCCTTGTGAATCAGTTTGTTGATCCCGCTGGCATCTCTGGCACTGATGCTGCCCCCCCCAGCAGACAACAGCAAAGTAGATGGCACTCGCTATGACAGACTGGTAGAAGATCTCCTACATCTTGCTGCACACATTATCCTTTAATCTGAGCTTCCTTAGACAGTAGAGTCTGCTCATCCCCTTCCTGTACACAGCATCACTGTTGGTCCTCCAGTCCAGTCATTCAGGCGAACGCCCACATACCTGTAGCTGTCCACCGTTTCCACGTCCTCTCCCAAGATGCTAATGGGCTTAGTCGCAGTGTTATTCCTCTGGAAGTCCACCACCATCTCTTTTGTCTTGCTGACATTGAGAAGGAGGTGATCTCTGCTGGACCACTCCACAAAGCTCCTCACCAGCTCCCTGTACTCCGACTCCTCATCAGAGAACTGCCTTTCAGAACTTCAGCTGCCTTTGTTTACTCTGGAGGAGGCTGGATTTGGACACTTAGTGAATAAACTCATACAATGTGAGAATGTAATCAAGCTGTTTATCGAAGGAAAGTGTGATTTTCAGGACATTAGCTGGAATAATGTTAGCTTATAACCAGCTGTTGTCAGCTGTCTGGATGGTCACATGTCTGAGTTCAGGAGATGAGGCTCAGGGTGAGGACGAAGAGGATGAGGTTTCATCTAGATGTCGGTGGCGTTGTCTCTTTCCTTCACATTTTCACTTCTTTAAAAGGGGACCCCTTCTAAGATAAAAATACATGGATATGAGATATTGTGAGTCTGAAAATGCAGACATGAATTAAAATTTGCTTCCATGGTACGCAAATGCCACGGACAAACACATTCGGGAAAATGCAATTAGGCAGAGCGGCAATGTTCATCTCAGCCACTGTATTTAAGTTGGCAGCTTCCACAAACCAGCGGCTGCTCCTGTGTATTTTTAACAGATTAATTCTAATTTCACAAGAATGCAGTAGTTCAATTTCAATTCAATTTTATTTATATAGCGCCAAATCACAACAAACAGTCGCCTCAAGGCGCTTTGTATTGTGGTAAAGACCCTGCAGTTTGTTGGAAGATGTAATTAGACACTAAGCAACATCTATTTATGCGTACAACATTATTTTTTTCTATTAAATACCCTCGGAAAAAAAACTGACTGTACCTTTAAAGTCTGGTAAAGTCAGTGTGACTCGAGTGTTTCCACAGTTACTGTAGCAGGGGCCTATGCCAGCTGATTGTTATGACTGTAGCTGTGACGCTCTTGGTGGCTTTGCCAAATTGTTAGTGCTCTTGCCTTAATTGATGATGTCACACGTATGTTCTTACCATTCAGTTCAATCCAGTTTCATTTATATAGCACCAAATCACTGCAGTCCCCTCAAAGCCTATGAGATTATGACTATGAGCAGTATGAGGTCTTTAAGATAAGGCCTGATTATTCAAGACCTTCTCTGTGAGAAGAAGAACTTTAAATTCTATTCTGGATGAATGCCGTGATTTTGCACATTTTCCCTGATGTGGCTGATGAGGAGCAGCAGATGCCAGTGTGTTCATTTATTATAAATCACAAAAATAGTTCTGCTGCAGGATTTGTCTTTGTCATAAAGTTTAGAATATGAGGAGATGGTGTATTATTTCTTGTTAAAATTGCTTACATCCTTTATGGGTTCTTGTGTAAAGTGTCATATCATTGGAACATGTATATATTAAGTATTTGGGGGATTTAGTGAGGTTTTCCAGCAGTTATAGAAGCATGCACCTTTTTCTGTTCACTTGCTTTGATATGTGAAGGGTTTTAGTGCTGCACTTATGTTATTTGGCTCTGACCACAGAATTGTGAATTCTGGCCAACACTGAGTTATTGTGCATTAAACTGAAACTGGAACAATCATATTTAATTTACCCAGACTATTTTATTTGACTGTTCAATAACAGGCGGCATGATGGTTAGCACCGTTGCCTCGCAAGGTCCTGGGTTCAAATCCATCATCTGGCCTTTCTGTGTGCAGTTTGCATGTTCTTCCTGTGTCTGAGTGGGTTCTCTCCAGCTTCCTCCCACGGTCCAAAGACATGCAGTCAGTGGGGTCAGTGCTGACTAAACTGAGTGTGAATGGATGGTTGGTCATCATTTACATCATGGGCCACCAGTAAAGCTACAGCCTAATATATTTTAAACAAACTTCAAATTGTTATAACTGTACAGTTTTAAACAGCTCTCAGTTTTTCTCATGTAAAATAAAAACGCTGCTGTAGTGACTCACTGATACCCATCAGAGCAGCTCATTGGGTTTACAACAGAAATAAAATAAAGGACTTTATCCTTTGGTGGGCTGGTTCTGACCCACGGGCCATATGTTTGGCATCACTGATCTAGTTCTTTAACACTGGCATCTTCTACCAGGTGGCAGTGTTGGTTCATCGTGTCCCTCCTGGCCAGTATTATATTGTGTTGCAGCTGCTGGAGCTCCAGCTTTGATAGCAGCCGTTAGAGCACTATGTTGGTCTGAGTTCCCTCATGTTTCATGTAAGCGTTCTGATTAGGTCTGCTGTTATAGCTGCAGTCCATCTGTTCAGTATTTGTCCAGTAGACCTTTTTGTTTTAGTTCTCCAACATCTGATGCAGAGCTCATTAGGACAGGTGACATCTCTGGCTCATATTCTGAAGATTGTATATGTTTGCAAACTACTAAACATATTCTTCACAGTAGTGTTACACTCAGAAGTCCTGATTTTTAAACCTTGTTTAGACGTACTAACCTGCATGGACATTTCATACTGCAGATTCCTTTTAACAGTTTCTTCTTCTCGCTCTGCATTTAATCATTATTCATTCATCTCTGGCTCTTTTCCACAGCACATCTTTTTGTCCTGGCTACCTCTGTGAGCCTGGTTCTGGCAAAGCTTTCTTCCTGCTAAAAGGGAGTTTTTCCCCCTTACCGCTGTCACCAAGTGCCTGCTCATGGGGGTGGGTGGTGGTGGTGTGCTACTGTAAGTCTCTATCAGAGGGAAGTTTGAGGGGTTAAATTATTCATGGCCATGTTCTGTCTACACTGCTTCTCTACAGGCCCATCTCTCAATTAGACATAATTAATAAAGAAA
Source organism: Amphilophus citrinellus (assembly GCA_013435755.1). Lineage (NCBI taxonomy): Eukaryota > Metazoa > Chordata > Actinopteri > Cichliformes > Cichlidae > Amphilophus > Amphilophus citrinellus. Next base: position 1,987,036 of record CM024197.1, on the reverse strand, counting down.
AAATAAAAAAATAAAAAAAACACCCTATTTTTAATATTTGGCTAAATGGGAGACCCTTCTTTGATCTTGGAGGATGGAAACTAATAAAATGTAACTTCATTTTATTTATTTATTTTTTTTAATTAACAGGTTCCATTTTTTCCTCTAATGAAAGTTACATAAAATCGACATGAATTCATTCATTCTAGCCTGACTCCTTGATTTAAGTAAAAGTTTTACTAAAAATAATTTTGGATCGACAGTGTGAAACAGCAGAAAGTGTCTGTAAAACAAAACGCAGCTCGACATCCACAGAACTGAGGAGGCTGAGGATCTGAGTTCTTCCCTTTAATAGTGGCATTTACATCAATGGATACAACAAACACACCACAGGCTACAGTGTACGAGTTTTAAAAAAGGAGACAAGCTCACTAGATTCAGTCAGTGATGTCACACCCTCTCCTTCCAGAGTTTAGTGCAGCAGTGAAAGTCAAACCTCTCCACCAACCATAAACCCACAGTGGACAGAGGGCCTGTTGGTCATGTCATTGTCCAGTTTATGATTTCCAACAGTGAAAACTGGGACATAAGCAGCATAACCTTCTTTCTTCAGGCACATCAAGAGGAGGAGATGGAGGCAGCCACTAGTTTATCATCAGCTTCAAGTATCAGATCCAGCTGCCGTACGCCTGCTAAAACAAACGCACTCACAAATCCTGCAGGACAGAGTGGACAGCTTTCTAAACGTCCTGCTGCTCATCTACCGTGGGAATGTAAAGAGTTACAGATCACCTGAAAGCAACACATTAACAGTTTACAGGAACACCTGCTCTGGATTTCATGATCTACACCTTCTCATCTGATGGGCTGCTCTATCAGTACCTTACATGGCAAAAACACCACATTAAATGGCTTCAAAATATATTGCACATTAAATTAAAGACTAAAGGAAATCCTTCATTCCAGCCTCTTGTAAACACTGACCCGTTTCCTCACATTTTGTTCTTCAGTCCCCAAACTGCTGGATTAAACCTTCGTGTGAAAAAAAAAAAAAAAAAAAAAAAAACATTTTCAAAACATTTTAGTACAAAGATGTTCAGATTTTTTTTAAACTGCAGTTGGTTCAATGCATCTCCAACCATTTAAAAATATAAATAAGTAGCTGCTGAGCAGTCAGCTTCGTTCCAAAAGCACCAGCACATGGGGGAGGAGCTTAAAAAGGGGGAGGAGCTAACATCTTAATTCAGATAGAGGGTTATTTTGAACTGTGAACCATACAAAGCTACTCTAGTACAGCCCAAAAAGAAAAATCTGGAGCTGGAAATCAGCCGGATTCCCTTTATCCTCACTCTGGAGCACACCTGTCTGTGTGAAGGTTCAACTGCAGGGCCCCCAAACAAGCAACAACAACCAAAAAACACACCGGGTTTTAAACAGCCGGCTCTGCCCTTTCAGTGTTCAGACTAACAAAACAACTTTTCTAGCAGCAAAAACTCAGTGTCGGGTGGGACCACGAAGGCTGATCCAGGATCAGACTAAAACGTCACTCACTGGAAACAATCTGCTCCCCACTACTCAAAGATCTCTTCCCAGTAAATTCAGATTTCTGACTCCAGCTTCTAGAGCTGATGAGCAGGCCCTCACAGCTAACGTGGGCCAAGGAACTGACAGCAGGTCAGTTTCTGACCTACAGAAATCTACTGCATGTTAGCCCACACATGAGGAAGACTGGATGTAAATAAATCCAAGAGTGGTGAAGAAATGAGGTGATAATTAGTGATGGTGTTTGTTCTGCTCTCTTTAGGTCTGTGCGTTTTCTTTCAGGCTGACTTCCTGTCACAGCTCACCCTGTAATAGTGCATTTCCTAAAGTATAAATGTCAGTAACAAACAAAACCCAGCTTCCACATATGCAAAAAAAAAAAAAAAAAAAAAAAAAAACCCCCCCAAAAAAAAACCAAAAACAGCCTGTCTGGTCTGTGAAATAAAAACTTCAAATAAAACACGTTTGTCTAAAAAGCCACTGAGGTTTCTCTCATTCACAGGATCTTTACCATCCCTCCAGGTGTTTGAATAAATACTAATTACTAAAAGCAGTGGGTTCCCTTTTATCCAGTCTGCATCACTCCAAGTCCGGGTCCTTGCCATCATCACCGCCGCTGGATGAGCGGCTGCTGAGGTCAGCCACGCCTGACTCCAGGTCGCTGCAGGTGGAGAGGTCGTCAGGGTCGTGACTCTTCAGCTGAGAGTGCGGCCCTAAGGGCAGGGTGAAAGCGGGGTCCTTAGTGTGAGCCTTCTGATTGGCTGGTACGGAGGAAAGTGTGTGACTGTTGTCCTGTGCAGGGCTGGTGATTGGCTCTGTGTATGTGGTGGGTGGGTCCGGCCCACTGTGTCTCTGCTGCAGGCGGCTAATCCTCCTCCTGGGAACCTCGATCTTCTCCCACACGACTGGTTTCCCCGTCAGGGCTGCGATCCTCTGCAGAGGTGACAAGGTTAAAATCAGCTGAGAGGTCTCAGTTTATCACTGCTGAAGCTGTCATTAACACTGAGGGAGTTACAGCTTAATACCAAGCAGCAATCCAGCTGCAGTTCCTCTAATGAGCGGTGGCAGCTGCTACATCATCATCATCATCATCATCATACTGTGTTTGACAATAAAAGCTTTCCATTATTCTAATGTCCAGCACAGTGAGTCAGACCCCACAGACTCCCACGTTAAAGTGTCCAACTTTACAGCAGAAACAGAACAACTTAGTCACATGCAGTGAAATTCAGTCTCTGCATGTAACCCATCACACATGCAGTATTTAGCACACAACACAACATGTGGAGCAGCAGACAGCTAGAAAGCACCAGGGAGCAGCCTGAGGGGCTGGGGGGGCCTTGCTCAAGTGATGCCAGTCCAAGGATTCAGACCAGCGTCCTCTCACAAATAAATCCTCCTCTCTAGGCCACCACTCCTTTCCAATAAGCATGTTTATGGGGGAGGTGGATATTTTTATACCCTGTTTAAACTGTATTAAGGTTTAAAGTTTGCATTATTAGAGCTGTGGCCTCTGACTGGTGACAGAAGCTGTAACTGTCTGCTAGGCTGGCCCTCAGCTAACTGGAGCCCCTGAACTTGACCTCTGGCCCATGTTTGTGCAGTCGGAGTCTTTTTTTTTTTTTTTTTTTTTTTTTTAAATGCGATTATCTGATGAATAATATTGTGCTGTGTGGTTAATTATACTAACAGATTGTGCAAGTAGTGATTGAAATCCTAGAATTTCATTTGGAGCACTGATTAGCTGATTAGCAGGCGTCTGTGTGACAGTCTATGATAACCAGGTTAGCTAGCATTAACTGATAACACAACCCTCTCCCCCAGAATGTGGTCACTTATCACTCAGCACCAACATGGAGGCAAATAAAACTAATGCCAGATTGTGACGCAATCCTGTCTGCATCCATCTTTAATATACAGTCGACGTTACTTATGTGAGAAATTGTGAAAAATTCCATTTTAATAGTTTGTACTGAAAATTGTGCAGATGTAAATTTAAAAAAAACTTTGGAGAAAGTGAAGTCGAATATCCCAGCAGGACTTCCTGATGAGACAATTCTCTCAGTTAAGCAGCGACAGACGCTGAAGTTAAAGATCTGTGTTGGTGTCATAACAAGCGTGTCATTGTGTGTTGTATGCCTTGTCTGGAGCCAGGGTGGTGGTGGGCGGTTCCTCCTGGCGGTACCTCCTGGTGATTGGTCAGCTCCTCTTCCAGCTGCTGGGACTCCTCCCTCACGGCAGACAGGAAGTCGGCAGTTGACTGGCGGGGAGGCGTCGATTTCTCAGCGTGGTTATAGAGACCCTTCCATATTCTGACAGTCGTCAAATGTAACAAACTATGGTCACATATGATACAAACACAATTCTGAACTGAGAAAACTTTAAAGGATAATTCTGCTTTAATTCAGCCTGAACATTTCCTGTTGTGTCTGTGGGTTAGGCGAACTCAAGCCAGCAACTCAATGCAACACGTTAACACCTTGCCACTAACAGGACTCATGTTTCCAGTTGGAGACAGTTATTGTGAGCCATAAAGACAGACACCTTAATGGGAAATGCAGCTGGCTGAACTGAACCAGGACTACTTCCTGCTTTCTGTGGGAGAACATAATACATTTTAGCTGCAGTGACTCACTTGAAGCAGTAGGGGGTGGTGTTGGGTCTCAGGATGCCCTGACTCTGGCTCAGCTCGGCCTTGTACAGAGGGTTGATGTACTCTGCTTGGTCCTTCCACAGCTGAGGCCACACAGAGTGACTGCGCTCACGAAGCCTGCAGTCAAACACACTTTGTGGTTATAAAAGTCACTTTTTTTTTTTTTTCTTTACAAAGCAAAAAAGTAACTGAAGCTTGCTGTTTTTTACTTTTCCCCTTTGGAGCTTTTATCAAGTCCCATTTAGACACAAACAGGCTCAGCGTGCTGATTTTGGACAGCGTAACAGAGGCTGTGAATCAGTGAGAGTCTCTCCCCTCCTGTGTGCGTCCTTACCTCATATCCCTGCGCTCCTTCTGGCTGTTTCCCAGGAAGGTCCCGTACTGACAGGAGTAGACATGAGTGTGGATGGCGATGAGGAAGCGCTCATTGAACTCGAAGGCACACGGAAACTGCTCTGACAGCTGCCACACACACTCCAGGAACTGATCGATGACAGGAGACACCTCTTTGGGATCTCCGTCCAGGTGAGCGTACCTGCACGCGCACACACAGAGCTGGTTATGTAGGCTTTAAGGGTCATGGCACGTATTTTGCCTTTATTCTGACATATTTAAACCTGCATTATTCCAGCAAAGAGCTTCTTGTGATCTCAGGTATGTTTGGCTTTTTTCCAGCCTCTGCAGAGGTGCAGTGGGGCTGAGGTCATGTGATTTTGGTCTTCAAAGCACTGAGGTGTCTTTGGGCTCAGTTCCAATTTCTCCCTCTCCAAAAACCAGCTTCTGTTTCAAAATGGCCCACATTTCCTGTGGAGGATCGTCACTGCTGGGTCTGTGGCTACCAGCAAGTTTAGAGCGAAAAACCTGAGCGCGCACTTTGATGCACGAGTCCTGAAGCTTGTTATGTCTAAGTCGTCTTTATATTTGACCATTAAGAATTTCTGCTGTTTTCCTTTAAAGTCAAACTCTGTTATGTGTCTCAGCTGTTTGGTTTTTTTTGGACTGACCCAAATCTGTTGACCTCGTATCTTCTGCCTTTGTCACAGCTTTCAGTTTCAACCTTTGAGCTCATTAAACTGTGGCTGCTTTCTGCTTCCTCATGTTTTCCCACCTTCTAAGCAGAAACTAAACTGACCAATTTTCTGTTTGTCCAATGCCCAAAACTTATTTTACTGTGGAACTATAAACACTCAATCCAACTGTTCCTGGGAGGGCGTGAGGGCAGCTTCAGAAGTACACAAGTGTGAATAAAAGATTGTCCCTGCAGAAACATCTTTATGGAGGACTGTGTGTTTGGAGTCTGTCGGGTTCAAACTTACTGACCTGTGGGAGAACTTGTGCCCAAAGGATACCCAGTCTCTCTCTATCAGCACCTGGAAGAGGAGGAGGTATGATATAGGACCATAGGCAGTGTTGATGATCTCTTGCTGTTCTGTGTTTGTGTGTTACCATGAACCCTTTGATGGTCCTGTAGTGCAGGTCCAGCAGTACACTGGCTACAGAGCAGGCCTGAGCCGTTCTGTCCCAGCCGTCTGAACAGTGAACCAGCACACTGACGCCTTCATCAGCCACCGCCTGGAGACACAGCAGGTCACCTTTTACACGACCCAGTTTAACCCTTTAGAACAAGTCTGACTGTAGTGTGCTGCAGACTGAAGCTGCCAGTGTCCTGAGTCAAAAACAAAGCACTGAGGTCTTTCCTGAGGTTGATCACATGCCACTACCTCTCTGCATTTGGATGCATTTTCATTCAGCGCAGTAAAATGAGCCAAATCTTGTGACCAGCCTGCCCGTCAGCCATGCTGGGCGACCACAGACCATAAATACAGCAACCACTCAGGCAGCCTTGTTATTGTGTGTGGATGTTTCTCGCAGCTGTGTTAGAATGACTCATTTGATAAATACGAGCAGCAGCATTTGTCCTGTTTTAGTGACACTTCAGTACCAGTACCCACCCCCACAGGGGACCATCAGGTTTCTCTAACACTGCAAGGTCCTGACTTTACCATGTAAAGCACATTAAGAAAAATTTATGGTTTGACTTCACATGTGATTAAAACTGGCTCATCTACAAACGATGGATGAAACCATCTCAGTGGTCTGTGAAGGCCCATTATGAAGCATCAACTGAATCTGACGAGCAGGGAGTGATTGGCTCTGAGAAACCACAGACTCTGCTCTGTCCTGATAATTCTGACTCTGACTGACGTCATTTACATGTTTTATACAATATGACCAGAAACTAAGGGCTGAGCCCAAATCTCAGTGTGTGTGACTGCGTACAGACCCTGGCTATGAAGACGCCCGCATCCAGAATGGCCTTAATGTGTCTGAGCCAACCAGAGTTCTCCAGACCCCACAGGAAGTCTGTCATGGACGGAGATCGCATTTCACCCACTGAGATGGACGGACACACACACACACACACACACACACACACACACACACACACACACACACACAAAAGATGCAATCAGAGGAAGTCTGTATTTACTGATAGAAACTCAGTTCAGTAAGCTTAACATTTCTTCCTCATTACTCAGGGATACTCTGTTTCCCCGTGTTTGTTCACTCAAGACACACAAACACACACAGTTACCGTCGATGATCTTCTGCTGGCTGCTCCTCATCACATGAATGTTTTCAATGCCAATGAACTGCAGCTTGATGTTGGTGTAGTGGTCCTCGTTCTCATAGCCTTTACCCGCTGCTCGATTTGCCATTGCGTTCAGCTGTGTGCGCGCGCAAACACACATGTTATTCACAACCCCTCTTCATGTCACTGTACGTGCATGTGTGTCTGTGTGTTACCTTGGGCCTGGTATCCACCACATAGATGTAGTCACTGCCAGGGTTGGACTTCATCACCGCCTGTAGCATCATCTCATCCTCCTGACAGCGGCCGCTGAAGCCTGACAGCGGCTGACTGCACCGGCACACGGCTGCCTACAGGGCGATAACACACTCAGAATCACCACCTTCCTTTCTGTGTGTGTGTGTGTGTGTGTGTGTGTGTGTGTGTGTGTGTGTGTGTGTGTGTGTGTGTGTGTGTGTGTGTGTGTGTGTCTGACCAGCGTGTCCTGGTGGAAGTACGACAAAGCAGGAAATCGTCCTCGACTTCTGAACCTCGAGCTGCCGACAACGATGGTGGGCGTGGCCGACTTTGGAACAAACAGCTCTGAGGGGTAGGTATCACACACCTGCAAAGGACGCACACAGCAAATACTTTTGGGCTCCAGTTCAAACCAAAGGCAGGCATCATTTTACAGTGAGACATTGCTGCTCAGCTTTATTTAGCACAAATGCAGCCAAAGTCCAATCTTTGTGCAGGGTTTGCCAAAAGCTTCCCATCTGAGGTCAATTACTGCTCATTTCTGATTAAATATTTAGTGACTAAACAGCCCTGTGACAGACTGGCAACCTGTCCACAGTGTACCATGCCCCTCATCCTAATTGCAGCTGGGATAGCCTCCAGCCCCCCCTTCCCTCCCCTCCCCCCTTATGGATAAGTAGAAGAAAATGGAAGGACAGACTAAGCACTGGAGGAAAACTGGACTGAGCCACCCTGAGCTGGAGGCAATAAGCAGCGTTCTGAGGGAGCTGCTGATCGCAGGCTGAAGGGAAACTTATCTAATCTATGACCTTGTAAACATCCTGAGTACAAAGACTACTCACTGCACTTATCAAGAGAAATATGAACAGCTTCAGCTCATAGTACAGGAGCAGAGCCCAATGCTGTGCTAACTAAGGAAACAAAAATCAACTTGAGAACACATGAACTACAAAACAAGCAGATATGGAAACACTGCAGAGAGCACAGATAAATGTTTACACTGGACACTAAAAGTGATGAACCTGACCGGGGCCACCAGAGTCAGAGGCCACAGCCCTAATAATACAAACATCCTCCCCCTACAGCTGTTATGAAGGTGAAAGTTATCTACAGAGACCAAAACAGTTTCTGCATCTGGCTGTAAACACATGTTTCTGCTGGGAAGTTTTAACATGGGGGGTCTATGGGACTGACTCACTGCTGGCGCCCTGCTGGACTGCAGAGGAACTGCAGCTTTTGTCTCCTTTGTCTCCCCAATAGAAACATTCCTGCTGTCAGCTGAGCAGCATGTCTGAATCTGATGATGGTTTGAGTGGCAGAGCGTGGAGCTCTCAGAGCATCGTACCATCAAAAGTCTTTAGCAGTAACTTTAATTTCAAAGTGTTTAAATTTACTCATCTGTTAATTAACAGTGTCCTTTTCCTTACATACTTGACCCTTGTTCCTACATAAATGTCGCATGACCACGACTGACCCTGTATTCGCTGTTGGCTGCCGTAGCAACCCACAGGTTGTTAGGAACTCCCATCCTCTTGTAGTCGGCGACGAGGTCGATGAAGCTCCACGACTCCTCTCTCTCCTCTTTGTTCACGTTGGGGTTAAAGGACAGGCAGTAGAGCTCGCTGTACTTCTCTAAGAGGACAGGACTCACTGTAACACTCAGTATTTTATGTGTCCTGTCACAGCAGTTCATACACACAAAAAACATGCACACACCTGGTCGTGACAGCCTGGCCAGTGAGGTGTGGACGTCCAAGCAGTCCCGCTCCTGTGGAATGAGGATCTGGAAGATCCTGAAGTCCTTACAGCGAAGGATCAGCTGACCTCCTGAGGGGGTGGTGGGTGGCCTCTCCACGCTGCTCACCATGCTGTGCAACACCTGTAACACAGTCATTTCCTGTAGACCTGCTTCATTCTCATTTCTGCTGAGTTTACACACAAAGTAATTCTAGGAGCCATGAGGGCATTAAAAACAGATAAAGGTTAAATAGATGTGGGAGTTATTTCTCCAAAAAGCCAAAACAATATTTCCTTCATGTTTTTTACAGGTTTCTGTGCACCTGCTTCATTTCAGCTCAGTGAGTCTCTGCTGCATTTTGTCATTTCAGTCATGACGACTATAGTCAAAAGAAGCTTGTTATTTTCATATCTGGTGGCATGACTGTTCTGGGACCTACTTTCTCTTCTGTGTGCATACGTGGAAATTTTAGAGGTTTGAAGAGCAGAAGTAAAAGCCCAGCACACAGAGCAGCTCAGTGATAACAGATAAAACAGATTAATCATAAGCAGAGGATTGGGGATGGAGGTGGGCTGCAGAAGAGCAGAGACTGAGCAGATCGATGTGGCTTAACTAGTGTCCCCTGTATGACATTTCCCACCAGGATGTGTGGAAGGATGTCAGCTAACGCGATGATTGGGGCCGAGCTCGGCTTTGTTGCAACTACAGCTGTGCCCGGTTTCTTCTCCCCTGCTCTCTGTTTCACCACACGTGCAGAGCAGAGGAGAGACAGGAGAGGTGAAAAATGTCATATTAAGCTTAATCCGTTTAAAAATCAAAGATGCAGACAAGACATGTAGCCAACAACCTGTGCACCACTCCCAATTATTCTTTTTTTGTCCATCAGTTTCCCCTCCCTGATGATCTCTCACTCCAGCCAATTAAAGATTCGACTTTCATACCTCTACCATTAAAGAGCCGGGATATCAATGATCATTCAGAGCTGATATACAGTACTTAAAGTTTGTTGCTCTAACTGTCTAAACTTAATTTTTTTTGAATACTCTGATTGGCCAGTGCTAGTCTTTATTGGTTAAGGGTTAAGCTGGGTTCACATTCAGCCGTTTGTGTATAAAGACACGTTCATTAAACAAGCTAATCTAAATTTAGGCCTGAATCTGTCTTTGTTTCTGCTAATCCAGTCAACAGTCTGTGCCTGCTGAGTGAAATGTGACACGCCTGGCTCCCTTTATTATCCACTCAGGTCCAGAGGGACGAGGTGGACCCTGGGAGGAGGTTTAAGAGGGGGAAGGGTGGCATCTTCGCTCCCTGTCTCTGCCCCCCCCTGAAAAGACTGCAGATTTGAAATAAATTACACGCCAGATGAAGCTATAACTCCCTGTGTCATCATGGCAAATGTGCCACTAACAGCAAAGGAGATGAGGAGCTGCAAAAAGGCTGCAGTTAATGTTCTTCTGCTGCTTTTAGCATGCGTGCCTCTTCTGCTCAAACAGGATTCACTAAACAGTCTTTAAAAAGGCAGGATACTCATACAGGCCATAATTTCCTGTCAGTCACAAATAAAAACAAATTCTCCTCATTAGCATTCTGAGGGCAGCATTTTTGACATCCTTCTTGGAGGAATTACATTGGGTGGAGGGGGGGTGGGGTGGGGGGGGATTAATCTGCTGCATGATAAATGAATGAGCGAAGCTCTCAGCAGCTTTTACCGTCAAATGTTTCTCTGTGGCTCACATTTCTGTCAAAACATGCCTTCATAGTTTCTCTCACTTTCAGATCTGTGAGTATCTCTGCAGCCTAACACACACACACACACACACACACACACACACACACACACACACACACACACACACACACACACACACACACACACACACACACACACACACACACACACACACACACCTGAGTAAATCCACTCAGTACAGCCAGAGTACCAGCTTCACATTTTATTTGTGACTGCTTATTTATCTTATACGGTGTGATGCTGAAGCCTCTGAGCACATACCCTGTCTGAAAGCAGCCTGCAGCCTCCAGGGCTGAACAGCTGCAGTTCCTCTGGCGCCCTGCTGGACTGCAACAGTGAGTCCATCCCCACAGACTCCCATGTTAAAACTTTTCAGCAGAAATAAACATGACAAACTGCTTTTGTCTCTGGATAATTTCCCCCTTCATAACGGAGTGTGTGTGTGTGTGTGTTGGGGGTTGCATTAGTTTGCATTATAAGAGGTGTGGCCTCCTGACTGACAAATGGATGGTGACACAGGTGGCTGTAGCTGCTAGCTGTCTGCTAGGCTTCACCTCAGCTAACTGAAGTCCCTGAACTGGACCTCTGGACCCAGTTTGTGCCGCTGGAGCCTTTTGGAGCATTTTTCATGCAGTTATCTGACCAATAATATGGCTGCTGTGCGCTTCATTGGACTAACAGATGGCTCAAGGCGGCAGAGCTCCAGTTTGCCGAGTGAAATTCCAGGACGTTAATTGGACGCTACCAAGTGCTGATTAGCAGGTACCTGTTCAATCCTGGTACAGTCTAACCATCAAGCTAGTATTACTTGATAACTTAGCACACTCCTCTTATCCAAATATGGCCACAACACTTAAAAATAGGCCTGTTTGTAAAGGCAGTCACATCCATCTGTAATGGTCTCCTGTAAATCCTCACTGCTTCAAGGTGGCACATTTAAAGAGTCAAGTGTTAGCTGATAGAGATTCAAGTTTATCCAGCATTTCACTGGAGCTGGGAAAGGATGGAAGAAAGGAAGCAGGGCTTCACTTTAGAAGCTAATCTGAGACCTTGAGCAGATAACGTGGTCATGGATGAAGGGAGGCAGTTATTTCTGATGTTCTGGTTCGATTTGCTGGTCTGTTCACTCGCTGGAATGTATGTGGGTATGTGCAGTATTTGTTTTCTTATTGAACAACATGCGGTGTTTACACGGTTTTTATTGGCTTTAATGTATTTAATTGTGGAAACAGATTGTTTAGCTTACGATGTCCAAGACAAATTTCCCCGTGGGGACAATAAAGTATACATCTAATCTAATCTAATTAATACTGTTCCAGGTTACCCATGTCTCCTTGCGTGTCTCAGGGTTGTTCTCCACAAAGATGGTGTGCGTGGCAGAGAGGTACAGGGTCCCAACGCTGGCTTTTCTCTGACCTGTCGACCGGTCCAGGAGACGCACATTTTCCACCTGAACACAGGCACAAAGTCAGCGATGAAAGATGCAAACTGAAAGGAGAATCCTCTGGCATGATTCAACTGTTTAAACTCTAATCCGGAGTTTTTCTAAGCATTTTTGGTACTCACTAAAAAGGTGGGGTTTTATTTACTCAAGCCTGAACTACAATAGTTTAGAAAAAGGCCAAAACTGGGAAAATGCACAGACTCGCTCCCTGGCTGCAGGCTAAAGGCCCGCTTTCAGCCAGGATTTCACCTTGAAATCTCCAAAGTGCGTCTGAAACTCTGACAGAGTGTAAATCTGGTTCTGCAGGCAGAAAAAAAAAAAAAAAAAAAAAAAAAAAAAAAAGCAGTGTTGGCATTCCTATAGTTATTATAAGTATTTGTTACCGTAATTTCAGCTTCGTGCGGACTGTGTAGCCTGTTAACTCTTTCAAATCCTTCATAAACAGGTGATGATGATGCGTTTTAAAGGAGAAGCCTTATGACGAGGAAGATGGAGGTCAGCAGCACAGTGCTGATTCATGTTTGTGCAGATACGTTCGTGCGGTATTATTACTATTATTATTATTACTACTATTATTATTAGAGCATCCTCACAGCCACACGCGGCAGGTGTGTTTACTGCCAACATCAGGGACTCCGCGGCTGCGTCCATTGTCGGACACGCGAAGCTAACGCTGCCGATGCTCCGTTAAATGCGTGTTTGTCGAGCACCGCCGGGACGTCGCTGCCTCACGTTGCTGCTCATATCATTATTTTATTATTATTAATTCTTTTACCTTGGGTGTCCGGATGTGCTCCATCACTGCCCGCCGAGGAGGTGGAGATGGAGACAGAGTGGCCCGACGCTTTTCTTTATGTTGGTCTGCGGTTAAATTCCCTGATTCACAACGACAGATGGGCTGTATTCTCCGCTGCGGCTGCTCCAGAGCTGCCCTGAACCCTTTCCCATAACTTCCGTCCCTCCGTATCCCGGTTCTCTTCACATAAACGGGGAGAACCAAAAAGAAAATTAAAAACCGTCAGTGTCACCGACGACCTGCAGTAATCCGACCCGAGAACCCTCCGCTCATTTCTGCCACTGACGGAGCCCTTTATATTGGTTGCGTGACTGCGTCATGTCGGCGGTGTGCAGACATGACATCCGGTTAAGCGTTCAAAATAAAAACTAGCAGTTTTATTTTGAGGTTTAAGAGCAGTGACGGTGCTGTCTGAAATCAAGCGTACTGTTTGTAAATGTTTATTCATAAAAATGCTACCAGCTTTTTAAAATGTGGTTATGTATTTATTTAGTTATCGGGACGGTAATAAAGAATCTGTGATTTATTTTGAAAACCAAAAGTGCTCTTATTTTTTTGAACTTGATGCCCGTGCTCCAAACAGCAAGGCGCGTGCGCAAACTTTACCGCGTCATTCAGAGTTTGTTTTAACCGTAATAGTCTTGTTTTTGTGTTAAAAAACATTTTTTCTATATTATTGTCTTTCTTCCCTCACGTAAACGATGTGTGACTTACTTATTTTTATTCTTATTTATATATTTTTATTACTTACTATAATAAAAATGCAGGTACAAAATGCATTTCACTGTCCACTGTACTGTGTCTAACTGAGCACGTGACAAACAGTCCTTTAAGAGAGGTTTCATCACATATTTTCATACTTTATTCGACTGTATATGAAATATTCAAACACACTCGGGTAAAGTTGCCATTTGTGTCCCGTTTTGTACTTTTGTATCTATTTAGACAGTTTTCACTTTATTTGGTGCTTTCATAATTTGCTTCTGAACATGAGTGTTCAGGTTGGGGATGTCATTCATTTTCATTTCAAGAGTTTAAAGTTACTTCTTATTTTACAAATTTTAACATAAGATTTACTAAAACTGATGCTACCCTGATGATGGTGATGATGATGATGATGATGATGATGATGATGATGATGATGATGATAACCTTTTATATTGGACAGCAAACCAATATATACACATACACATATGCACACATACATGAATACATACAGTAAACAGCAGCATATAAGTCACTGAAAACATGTCCAGCTACACATAAAGACAATATACACATGAATGATTTAATAATTAAGATCAAATATTCTAACATTATGATTCTATGATACTTTTCTGTGCTGGACTGTCTCTGCTGTCTGCTTTTTCATTCTGATCTGTTCTGCAGTCCCACCCAGTGAAAACTCCTGGAAACACTTCTGCTTCCATGTGAACTTTATTAGAATTGTGGGCACAGTTTCCTGTCATGGGTGTGTGTGTGTGTGTGTGTCTGTGTGTGTGTGTGTGTGTGTGTGTGTGTGTGTGTGTGTGTGTGTGTGTGTGTGTGTGTGTGTGTGTGTGTGTGAGTTCATTGTGACACATTCAAGTGTCCAAACAGTTAAGCGGGTGATTATGAAATGCTTCATCATGCAGCATCGCATCACATGGCTGAAGACAGCAGGACGAAGCTGGAAGTTCAAACTCTCTCTCTCTCCCTCTCTCTCTCTCTCTCTCCTC